>VCRD01001794.1:82994-114417 GCA_006783055.1 Trinorchestia longiramus
TAAATGATAAAGTCGTAAAATGGTAAAGTCGTGGCGGTAGTGACAAATCTGTGATATCAGGCATGGCGGTTAACGTGTTAAATAACTTTTTTTTCCATGATAAACTTTCTCAACACTGACGATGAACGACTAACGGAGGTATACAAAAACCGTCATTTAACCGTCCTTCTATCCATAACTTTAGTAGAAATTGATAAAGCTTCGCTAGAAGTTTCCGTTTTAATTTTCTCTTCCATTTCTTTACTTCACTTTGCCTTCTGTGACGTGAATCTTTTGCTGCGAAGGAACAAGAAATATATCAACTAGAAAAAATCCGTATTCTTATAGTATTTTTCTCTCTCACATGTCTGACTCCAGTTGATAATTTATGAAGTATAAAATTATATTTCAAACCGCGTAATTTATCTAGAATGCCTTAACCCTGACCGGTGATTACTAACTATTTACCCCTAACTATTGATGCACTGACGATCCGACACTCGGATAGTCAACACGACCAAATTTACGTAACTATTGTAACAAACTCAGCACACCAGCACAGGAACTTCACTCACTGAAGCGTAAATTGCTCACCTCTGCCACATCGCACTGTTACGTACACGAGTTTTCTGAAATGCTGAAATACTCTTGCTCGGGCCGTGGCGCAAATGAGGTAAACCAATATATCGTTTTCTCGTCTCTTTATTTGTAGCTCTGAGCGCGGCAGTTAAGAAACCCTCCCGCTATACGAACAGTAGTATCATACAAGTGAAGTATGACGTGTATCACGCGTGTGTTTATGTTCCTTGCCTGCCAGACATGAAGAGAAAGTGTTTGCTTATTATTATTATCCATGCCTGCCACAGTGAATCAGTACAGCCCTAAGTTCCAAGTACAACGTTAATTACTCATAGGACATAATCAAGTTGAAGCACATAATATATCATGAGAGCACATGTATCACATATCTCTTCGTACCTTCCTTATGAACGTCTACTAAAAAAGAAAACATTGCAACTGGTAGAAAGGATATTTGGTATTCGTGTTTCTGATGTGTCTTGTCATTTGAAGGACACGAGGCCTGAAGCAGGTTAAGAACAGCGCTGTGCAGGGTCAGAGCTCTGCTCCATTGCTCACACGCACGCACCGGCATCTCTGAGAGGAAGCAGCGAAAGTACGAGACACAGCAACCGGGTATTTCCGAGCGCACGTCATGCGGGCACTAAGAAGATGTTGCGTTCCTATCAGATCACGCAAGTGTGAGCTGAGATCCCGCTAAATAATTCAGCTAATAAAGCATTAAACGGCTTTGTAATTATTAGCATAGAGCTCCGCTGATCTAGAGCGAGTCGCGACCACCAAATATGGAGGACGGACATCGAGTTTGTAATGACAGGACTATTACATTAGGGAGTACACAAGTTAAATGAAAGGTGATTTATACTGAATGATGAATTCTACTTCATTCTCATATTGAAGTTTGAAAACACAAATCATACAATGCATAAAACTTGTATATCGTGTAAAAAAAAACAACACTGACAAATTCAAACTAGCAACAGGAGCAGAAGAAGTAAATTGAACATTACTTTAATTTAGCTGTTCTGCCATTTATAAGATTCATAAGAGCTTAAAGGTTAATTGTACTGATAACTCGTTTATGTGTTGTTTCAATGCAACGATAAAAGCAGTTACAAATCAGTAAATTATTAAAGAAATAAACGAAGTAATTTCAGGCATCACTGATACAACTTCACCCACCCAAAATGAACTAAAATATTCAAGCAAATAAGAAAGCAAGGCACCAGAACATCCGCTATAACGCCAATATTGAAAATCAAACACGATCTGATCATGAAGTTGAGAGAACACACGTATAAAGAAGTAGAAGATGATCACTCTCGGTCACAAAGGGCAAGCAAACTATAAGAAAACAAAGGATCAAATCGAGGAGGAATCACTCTTGCATGACCCGAGACGAACTCGCTTTTTTTGTACGGCGTGTGCAGCGACCGTTCAGTGTCTGTTGTCTGCAGCTGCTCTTCTGGTAACAAGGATTCGAACTAAAAATTCTTGAACTCACAATGCCATGAATGACGCAAGATCATGAATATCATACAAACGACACTCATGAAGCATCAAAAGGTTTGGATGCCTTAAGACAATGATACAACTTATCCACGAACACGCGTACTTATAACCGTATTTCAATAGCAAGACCTTACATGGTACACAGTATTCCCAGTACGAATATCCGCATTGATAAGGAAGTGAATTTCACTGGCAAAAGTGCAAATAAGAGAATATTCAAGCAAAAAAATAGGAAAGTTGGTTAAGCGTTGCTTTTCACTATAACATCATGCATGTTTCAATTTAGTGAAACAGAATCAGCAGAAGTTAAGGATAACCTGAAACAAAACCGCAGCAGTTGCATCAATGCAGTGAGAACAAAACAAACTGGAAATTGAACAGTGGCAGCAAATATTGTCAGCCCTGCTAATGACTACTTCATTGATTGGAATATAGATAACATACGCCGATTCTAACACGTAGTTCCACGTCTAAAGTGTCTTCTCGATTATGCGAAGCTGCAGAAACACAATCTCACCGAAGTTGTAAGAATAGATCTTGTACATAGCAATGAACAAAAGTACGCTGCTCGTGTTAACAGAAGTATTACTATCAATTGTACAAACAGCCACAGCAATAACGTTCATAGAGAGTGCAAACACAAAGATGATTACTAAACCTGAAGAAATTGAATATAAGCAAGAAATAGCGCCAGAGACATCACTGCTACGGTGGACACCAGCAGGCAACGACAGAAGCTGCATCATAAGGCCGGAAACGTTCGTTGTATGAGTCAATAAAGAAGCTGGACAACGCGGCTCGCAGGTAGCACACCGTTGTGGATACAAGCTCCCAAAGCAACACGAAAAAATGCGTCTTACTCAGAAACCTGCAAAAAACGTTGAACAAAATAAAGAACGAGTGAGGGTTGTTTATTGTAGAGAAGCTCAAAGTCCTTCCCTAAGAGTTATTGATTTCAGAATATTCGATCGAGCTCTAAGTTAAAGGACGTTACTCCCTCCCTCAACATCCGGTCCTCTAAGCGACGCTCGTGCTCTTCACAATTTTATCATGCCAACAGTAACGGCAGAATGTGTACAAAAAACAGTGAAGACTAAATGAAGACAAACATTTTTAGGTAAAGTTCATCTCTCACACATAACGATATCAACGCAAAGGACGTGCGCGATTACAATGCTATGGCGGTTTAATACTATGCAGCGCAGCAAAATTTTATTACATGCATATTTTCAGATTTGCGAGTACATAATTGCTGGTCGCAACACAAACTAATGCTATCAGCAATCGCTGCTTTATATCAAAACTACAAAATGAGCACGTTTAATCATAGAAAATGTCGATGGAAGATCTTGATGTAGCCCTCTCATGTTCTATAGACTCAAGATAAATTCACTAGTCACACAATAATATAAAAAAGTGAGGCTACGTCGCAGCACGTGAGCACCCATAAAATCTCTCGAAAGAATGGGTACCGATACACGTTTTGTTCTTCGGCGATAGTTGATTTTATTCTTCAATGAAGAAAAGTTCATTACAAAATTCCAAATGAACGTGTTCCGATTGACAATCGTGTGTCAATTTCATCAGTCCCAGACCAAAATCGAGTATGTTCTACGTTGAATTTTTACTAAAAATCAAGCTTCTTTACGTCTCTAAACACGGAGTAGGTATCGCATCTCTATGGATACGAGAGAGGAGGGATTCAGCTCTTGGATACGTTTGCTCGCAGTTTTCAGAGAATTATTTCTTTTGATACTAGTAGGGAGATAACTAAGTTTTTTGTGGAAAACGGTGGGCATGGTTCTGACTGATACATTCTCCTCTTTTGCCAGACGTCTGAGCAATCTTTTCGGGTTTCTTCTAAGCTGTTTTTCTCATGGATTTTCATCAGTTTTGAGGTTCTGGCAGTTTAAGAACCATCCAAGCAGATTAGCACCGCTATTCAAGGATGTTACTTCTTAAACCGCCTTCAGTTTCAGTAACAACTTTTGAAAATTTTCTCGCCTTATGCAGCTCTAAAATAGCTATTCCTTCGTCTAAATCGTTAGCTTTTTTTAATAGATGTTATACCTGAATATGTATTTTATAAACACATATTGTAAAGAATGGAATATTAGTGTAAATAATTTATTTCGCATTTGTATGTAATGATAAGTATTGAACACCCTGTACTGCCAGCCGGTAATGATAGAGTGAATGACTTTCATCTCAGGCATTTGTCTCACGTAGTAAATTCAAAATAGATGACTAAATTGTGACATGTTTTCGGAAACGTTTAGCAAATGTGTACACAACACAATTTACGTCCAGAACGTAAACTCCTTTCATTTAAAATTTCACAAGCAATGACCACGTTTCCAGTTTGTAACTTCACTGCATCGTTTATTTTAACATGAAAAAAAAACTTTTTCCCTAGGATGTTTTAGAAAATTAAACAAGAAAAGAGAATCTTTCTTTGCAACGAAAGTAAAAAAATACGTGCAGAACAGACGAAATCAATTTTTTATAAAATTATTATAACTAAGAAGCAATTTTCGCACTTGGTTATAATTGTGCTAACTACCAAACGATTTTTCTACCGAGTTAATTACAAGGAGAAAAGAACCCTTGTTTTCATAATAGGTAGCGTATTCTGGGCAGAGCCAGTAGGTCAGAGAATTTCAGGTATGGGTAAACTACGTAAAATTGTGACAGGGATAGTCGAGGGCTGTGTCCGAGGTCAGAGAGCTGCTGCTGGGGTCGAGTCCAAATGTCAATGGTGCTATCACGGCACGGACGCTATGGGGAGTCTGAGTGTTAAAGTGTGAGGACGCGTGAACACGTCATACAACAAAACAACCAGGGACACAAAACAAACATTTGGGTAGACGGAGTTAACAGAAAGAGGGAAGATAACTAGAAGGTATGAAGACCGTCAAAGAGAAGTAGAATTAAAACGATGTACCAGTGCAGGTAGTAGCTGTCATTTTTTTCGGAATATCGGCACGGGAGCTGCGAGATTGCCATTTTTGAGGCTTCAACAGGTCTATTTTTTCGAAAACTAGAACTCATACGAATAGCTTTGAAAGATTCACTGTGAAAACATTCTATAACGTCGACGATCCAAACAGGTTGAATTATTATCTATTGAAAAGCTAAGAACATAGCATTCGAATAAAGCAGGGCGATAAATTTGCTCAATAATATATAATAGCTCAGTGCAAAATTTACATGGACGAATTTTAGTGATCGAACACAAACTTGTCCGTAATAAACATAAAAATATAATTTAAATCTGATGGAGCTCAGGAGAAACATATTTCTGGATCTCTTGAGCAAAAAAGAACGCTCGTTCTTAACACATTTGGACTGGGTTTCGGCTCCAGTTCTTGCAAAAGTTCAAGAATGTACTGAATTATTTCCGACTTTGTGTCTAGGGCGGTCAGAAAGTTTAGGAATCAGCAGAACTTTTGGGTCAGCGTCGCTCATGAGGGGAAACAAAGAAGGACAGGAGAGGCGGGGGTTCAAAAGCAACCAATGAACCGCGTCGCACAGACAGCCAAGTTCGGTGACCGTCCCCTCTCAATAATTGTTCTTGTTATTTAGTCCGAAAAAAAGATAACTGCCTACGTCTACTAACAATGCCAAAAAATAAATACGAATGATAATGTAACAATTTCGTTGAGTAAATTACATTCTTTTAAAGGACGCTTAAAATTCTGAGGACGCTCAAGAGAATAAGAGTAAATGGAATAAACACGTTAGAAAAAATTCGATACGCCTTTATTTTGATCACCGAACAAAGCGCAGCGTAGAATGCGTGTAGGACAAACGAGGCGTGAATTACAATGAGACGAGAATGGAAGTTCATTATGAATGTTAATATAAGCCATGGATGCGTTGTGTAGGACAGCACCACATGGATGTGTTGTGTAGGACAGCAGCACATGGATGTGTTATGTAGGACAGCAGCACATGGATGCGTTGTGTAGGACAGCAGCACATGGATGTGTTGTGTAGGACAGCAGCACATGGATGTGTTGTGTAGGACAGCACCACAAGGATGTGTTGTACCTCGAATAAATTACTACCTGATATTTTAAAATGCGTTCATTTTGTGAGGGAATAATTTAGACGTAAATGATTGGCGTCTAAGCAGAAAGAACGTGACACAAATTCAGTGTAAGTTCAAAGCCAGTAAGGTGTAAAATAAGTAGCAATTATAGGAAGATAGAGAGACCGGCAGAGGATCTGGAAGAAGAGTCCCGTAATTAGCTATAAAGGAGGATAAAGAGTCTGGACGACTGCCTCTTATGAGGTCAGTCTCCAGGTCAGGGTGTTGACGAAGGAAGACGAAGGCAAACAACGAACACAGGGAAACGTACAGGACACGAAACTAAGCACAGAAGCACGGAAAATAACGTACCCCTCATAAAATCCATGTAGAGTACAAACGAGTAGGGTAAAGCAGATGCAACGCTGAACAATTTACTAACGCAGCTTCAACGGCATAAGACAAACCTTGTCACTGCCAGGTGTGATACGTTAGTGTTTCTATCAAGACGTTACTCACGGCATGGGGCATGGGTATCAACCCAAGAATGAGCTAAACAACACGTTTCTATTGCCTTATTCTATTATTATTATTATTATTATATTGGCAGTTTAACCACCGCAGCGTCTATTAAGACAAGCGGTCCAGGTCGTCAATGCGACAGCTGTGTGTCGACCCTCCAAAATAGTGATAAAAATACGTCTGGTAAGCGCGCTTAGACGTGTTGATTACGTGAACTAGACTTGTGGGCATCAACTATTTCTGCCAACAGAAACTTCCAACCATAATTAATGTAAAGAATCTTCTGTTCGTTTTAAAATACAAGCAGTTAGCAGAAAATAACTTCACTGTGTAACATTTCCTGGTACATGACTTGAACACACAATTCACGATGGCCAAGCCTCATGAGAAACTTTCAGCAAATTGGGCTTCATCCATCCATTCATTTACTTTTTCGTTCATTCATCTAGTAGAAGAGCCAACCTTTTTCAAATAGATATATGACCACATTGGTAGTTTAACTTGCAGGACATTGAATAACACCTGGTTACTAAAGACAACAGCATAATGCCAACGGTAAATGATGTGCTGCAACCAGTCACCTAACATCACAGTCGCTGGACCAGCCGAGACTGTGATGTTAGGTGCCTGGGTCTGCATATCACCACCAGCATAGCTTTGGAATGACGGGGTCTAAAAGAGATGCAGTTTCCTGAAGAGTTTCTCAGCTGGATGACACAATGATGCTCAGCCCAGAGCGCGAGATACCTTTCACCTCACAACACCGTGTTGGCAAGCGCCTTTGCTCCGCCACACAACTCTTTCACTGGAATTAATTTATGGATGAACTCGGAGGCGCGAGCTTCAACGACCAGGATTCACCTGTTTTTGAAGCATATTGCGTTAATCGTCGGACTGCCTAAATTTGACGCATGAAATGAACCATCGACGAAAAATATCACATGGTTTTGAATGACTTTTGAAGCTTTTTTCCCCATTTACTTTGGGTCTTTATAGTCCTCTTCGTCGTTGCACGACTGTAAAGTTATTTTTGAAAATATAATTAGGTGTACAAATCAATGTGAAAAAAGAAGAATTGTGCTTTAAGAATTTACTTGTAGACACTACAACACCCAAAAAATTTTCCTACAGGATAGCTCATATCTTTTCCGAGCGCATATTTCTCAAGCACTTGTGAATAACAGCGTCCAAAATCAAAACATCGCAATAAAAACCTTTACACGCAGCTCACCATACTCGGTTCACATTCAACACACTAAACATTAATTTTGTCGGAGGATTCCAAATAAAATCGAGAGCGTTTGAAAACGCGACGAGTGGATCAGCTGGTGGGAATACATGGATAGCGTCCGAAGTTTTGGGACCACATGAGGGGGATTGGCGCACATACACGAGCCTGCTGGCGGACACACCTGGTTTGGCGACACAGCGTTCAGAGAGAGGCATGTAGGGGAGTTTATTTCTAAATATACACAATAGTAGAGACAGCGCCTACTTGCCCTCACCCCACACCCTCAGGGGAACAGAGCGAGACAACACGCAACCAGCAGCCCCACACACGCAACACAGTCCCAGCCTCCTCCTCCTTCCGTATCTTCCCCATCCTTCCTTCCTTCCACCCTCACACCAGTGGCTCTAAACCAGGGAAGCAAAGGTGACGTCTAGTTGCACAATACACTAGCACTTGAGTAAAATAAATTTCTAGGTGAGTCAGGCCGTGTTAGTGTAGGATACTCGAGGCTTTCCTAAATTTTTCAACAGGTGGAATGAAAGGTGGATTTTTTTTTTAACAATTTTCAAATGAGAACTAAATTTTATTAATGCCTGATAATCAACCGAGCATAAAAAAGATTTGAAGAGAGGGTAAAGTACAAGGTAACTTGTACAGTAAAACCGATACAGGATCCTTTGTGATTTGTAAGGAAATTAAGTTCAAAAAGTATAGCTCAGTGGAACTCTACTACCTTTACTTTTATTCTTGCTAAATTACGCACACTTCTTTTGCCTCACTCGCACTCCGTCTCTCAGTTGAATACGAACTGGTTTATGTACACCAGGGGTCGGCAAACTTTTTTACCCGTCGACCCCTTCATCGGATATTTGTATTTACATCGACCCCCTCCATGCTATTATATCGTATCGACCCAGTAAGCGCAGAAAACAATAAAATGTAACATCGTTAATAGTTACTAAAAATTTATACAAGTAAGTATCCCGTAAAAAGTATCACGTGGAAGGAGTGAGAGTGTACTCGGTTCTCTGTGTTGTGCATGTTTTGAGTATGCGTCGTCTGCACACGCCAGACACATACATGCTGCACTACAGGTAAGGCTTTGAGTAGCTGTCACTAGCGCACGCTGTCTCGACTGCGGTTACTGCATTGTAAACAATTGTTCACTCCTAACATTTAATTTGATTTACAACATATTTATATTGAAGTTTTCCATTTTTATTTTGTTGATTGAAATTTGACCAAATTTAAAATTTTCTATAAAAAATGTATTTGTATCCAAGGTCTTGAAAAATCTAATTGATTCTTTTTATTTTCCTTAATCGACCCCCTTCCGACCCCAATAAATTTATCAACCCCTTGAGTTCTGTCCTCGACCCCCAGGGGTCGATATCGACCACTTTGCCGACCCCTGATGTACACGGTACAGAAATGAATACTTCATTTTAAGTGCAGTAGAAATTTACACTGTGGTAAAAAAGGATAAGTTTATCTAAAGATGAGCAGAACTCAAGGAATAAAAATTCTATCACACAGAATTTCGGCCTCTTTGGAAATAAGAACATCACGTAACACTGAATGCAGACGAATTGACGTGTCGCCTCTAGTGAAACTGTGAACAAGTAGAAATTACAGTATCGTTACACTCGCGTACGAATCAAAACCAAAACACAGATGCTGTGAATAAAACGGCAAGACAAAGGGATGTGAGCGCTAAAAACTGCTCCTGTTGGTGGTTCTCAACCTCCTCATTGACTAAGCCAGCGTATCTGAATAGGGGGCCCGTGCCCTCCAGGGGGCCACAGACTTCGACCGGGGGGCCATAAGCGGACGTCGAAAAACTGCGGATACTTGGTTTATTGAAGGGCAGGAGACTATGAGTGTTAACCCATTAGCCGCCATCGTACTATGTATAGTACGTGTGAAGTCTTTCACCTAAGTCTAATATTCTTAATGTTTCGTTCTAAAGTTGCGCAAATTCCATAAAGAGCGGGTAAAGATAAGTGGTAATTTACGCAATATTTCGTTCAGTCGAGAAAAAACTTTGTTGTTAAAGGGTTAAAGCAACTCGGGAGGGGAGGGGAGCCATAGGCCACCAAAGGTTGAGAAATACTGGACTATGAGATGTTCAAATCAATTAACATAAGGAAGCCTACAAACAGGAGCCATTAGGGTTGCGGTTGTGGCAAGAGAACGCAGTAGATAACACTAATACATTTTCTGAGTACATTACAAATTTGGAGTCGAAAAAATAATCAAACAAAATGGAGAAAAGCAATGGTTTTCCAGGGAGTGCATGTAAAATCATCAGAAATAACAAATTTATCTCGTGTAAGATTAAAACGAGGCACATGCAAAAAAATGCCACAACTCCTAGTTTATTAGCTAAGCTAAGGTTACATGGAGCTCAGGCTCGAGCAACCTTGCATAATTTACTGAGCAAATTATTATTGTCACAGTGACTAATATGTTTTTCCAATACAAAAACCGCAGATAAAGATGTATATTCAAAAGAGATATAGACAACACTGCGTCAAGAGTTAGAAGCGTCTAGTTCTTCAGGAAAAGAGGAAGAGGGTAGGGAGATCCTGTAACTGTACTTGGCTTAGTGAGAGAAGCAGGTGTGAAGAATAATGTACACTAGAGAAAATAAGGCAAACGCAAAAAAAGCCCCACACTACGTCATCGCCAGAACACGCATCGAAAGGTCATGGAACAGAAGTGAACAGGTGCAGTGTTGGTAACTAAAATCTGATCATACTCCGTCAACCATATATTTTACACACTCAAAAAGCTGTAAAATATGATCTAACGTAGATTAGACTCGGGTGTGTTTTGTAGAGGTCACGCGGCTTGCTGATTCTGTGTAGCATTAGTTGGCTGGTTGCAGTGGTTACGAGGACATACATATTGTGTCCTCCAGTTCCCGCACAAACCTCACTTATCATTAGAAGTGCTGTATTTTCAGAAATCCTGCAATGCCTGCGAAGAAACGACTATAAAGTGACAAACCAGGTGTTGTTGTAACATTACATAAGGTTGGGAAATTACGAAGACGGATTGTAAAACACCTAAGGAGACCTAAAAGTATTGTGAATTTATAGGTTTTGCGCCATGAAAATGATGTTTCTGGTACTTCAGTGTGATAGTGGGAGGCATAGAAAGACGAATTTATGTACTAGTAAAATTAATATTAATTTAATTGGTTTTGATTTTACTTGATGGGCATACGATTTTGAATAACTATTGAAAGGTGGGAATTATTTTTTACTTTTTGTCTATTGTTCATTAAAGTAGGTGAAACTTTTCAAATGAGATTGTATTTTTGACCCTTGACTGAAGGGTTAAATCGAGTTGATGAAACAATTTTAGAACTTCACCAGCGTCATCCTCGAATAGAAGCTTCTTTACCTCGAGAAAACAAACCCAAATACTAAAGTGCTTTCATAAATAGGGCATCCGATTCTCCAAAAAGGTTGTATTTTCATTTACTTACGCGCGCGTTTAAAAAAACCAACTTTTCCGAAAAAATTATATTAGGAAACTATAATTACTGTAGTTTAACACGTTGCCTCCGATTGCTTGATTGGTGTAAAACTTCACTTTGTACGCATAGTCACTAGAAGGATCTGAAAAAATTACAGAACCTAACCTCAGTGGTACACATACGTACCACTTCGGAGTCAACGTGTTAATAGACAAAGTTGTATGTAAAGCGTGTGTACGTAATTAACTGGAGACGGAGTCGAGGAAGCCTCACCAATACGTCTCACACAACACAGGAAGAGATACTCAATAAGGGGAAGGAAGAGAGGCGCCTGAGCGAGCTCAGGAGACGCATCAACCCGTATGCTAAGCCTCGCCACAGAGCACTTCTTTACAACGCAATACACGTGTCTATATACAGGGTGTCTCAAAAAAATGTACTTACCCTTTAACCGTTGCTAACATGCTGTCTTCTTTGTGTTGCAGGTGTGAGGTTCGAACCTTTGCGAACCTGATTCTTTAATCACATTTAATCATGTTCGCAAAGGTTCGAACCTCACACCTGCAATACAAAGAAGACAGCATGTTAGCAACGGTTAAAAGGTGAGTACATTTTTTTTGAGACACCCTGTACATAACATCAGGTCACTAAGGCAATGAGTAATAATAAGCACACTACGTTACACAAGTTAAAATGTACACATACGCGGTATGTACGCTCACTTAAAGTGCCAGAGGTTAATTGTATTCGTATGGAAGAGGATTGGAACGACATAAGTTTGAATGTTACACGTGAACAGCAAAAGGCGCTATGAAATCTGTTGATACGATATCCAAGTTGATATAAAATAAAAATATTCTTCAATGTGCCTGAATTCCCCTTTCTCTCCGTTGAACTGAATGTCCACATTGATAACAATTAATGGTTAATACAACAAAAGGCTCAAATGCGTTACACCTAACTAAAACTAACCATTGACTTTTGGTACCAGAGGCATGGCAGACTCCTAATTGACGTGACTTGCAGCAGCACAACCCGAGGAAAACCGTGAGATGAACACTAAGTCGTCAAAAATTCATACACATCTTGTGCTGACTCAGCACAAGAACGCGCAGTGTCTAGTCCAAGTACAAGACAAATACGCACGAAATGTCGCATTATTAACGGGTTATTTCAGTCGCATAATTTCTGTGAACAAGTTAAGCGGTAACACTAATGTAGTTTTTCCAGGGAATTGATTACATGAGAGAAATTTGAAAAAGAAGCAACCATGACTAGTCAACAGAGATGATGTTTTTGCTTCACGACAATGCACGTCGTCACACTTCTCAAGCTACAGTCCATAATTTGTAGTTAGCATTGTGAGATTTTACCCCATCCTCCATATTTTCCTGTTGTTTATGGAAACAGTTTAAAGCTTTTATACGCAATAAAATACTCTTGAAATAGAATAAGTAATCGGCATGGGACTTCGGTATTGAACCAAGAATGGGCCAAACGGCTCGTTCCTATTGCCTTATTCTATTCTATTCTATTCTAAAGCATTCAGGCAGCTCATCACAACAATAGAAGAACAATTTTTTTAAAGATGGAATGTACGACTTGGAGAGACAGTAAAAAAGGTTATACATACACATGTATCAAATTTTGATTGAATAACTCTTCTAACACTTCTGTAAAAATATAGTTTCTTGTTCAAATACATTTCATGAGTGACAACCTAATAAATAAATTACAGAGAAATTCCTAGTTACAACCGAAGCACCCCCCCAAAAACTCTGCATTTTTACATCACATGGTAGAAGTTGACCACAAAATGGGTAGTTCGGACTAGTGCTTCCGGTGCAGCTCATGGCAACCGGCGCACAGTAGCCGGCTCCTCACTCACTGAACTGAGGCCTTTTTCCACTGAAGCTTTGCAGCATATATTTAATTACCTTGAGTTTTGCACTAAGAACTAGAAAATAAGAGAAGCAAATATAGTTTCAAGTAATGAAAAATGTGTAAGCTATGATATCGACTTCTGAAAATGCATCTTCAAAAGTGGACTAAATACAGAGGAGTAAACGACAGCTTGTACACTCCGTACAAGGTGAAGTGAGCGAAATGATAATAAGCCGCTCTTGAAAATTAAGCTGAAAAAAACGGTTCACGCCTTCGCATGCATACTTGTAAATAAAATCATCAAAGCTTTATTCGAAAATGAAGTGTGTAACTGATGCGATCAATTTATTGAAGGAGACGCCGAAACTAAAACGACTTCAAAAAAATATTTGACACTAAGCACCAAACGATCCGAAAATACTTCAGACGCAGTTACGTTTCATTTTACGTCAAGCCACACGCCAAAAGACAACCTACTGGTAGCGTTTATTTTGTTTCATTTTCCTGCAGACTACAATCACAAGCCGCCACAGTACGTGTCCGGCGCAGGTCGCAGACGCAGGTTTAAACGAGATACAGGGGCGCCATGAGCTGCAGACAGCCGGTCGAGGTGGTACAGTCTTAACACCTTGTTGAGATAGCTCACGTCCACGATGCTGTGTAACTAATGTACGCACAATATTCAACACGAAATGGGCTGAGAAACATCCAAGCACGTTTCATGGAGTGCCACCATGAACGGACGCTGGGATCATACGACCATAGGACTCCGTCACGGCACTGCAATGAAGGCGCTACTGTACACCACAACATGCACGGTAATTTGCATCAAGGACAGCGTGCTACGTGCTCATCTAGGCTCGCCTCCTGCGTACCAAACACAATCTCTGAATATCTAAGTTTAGAGGTATGTTGTAGGGTTAGATTCCCACCCTAGAATGTATTTAAACTCGATATACAAAATATTGAAAGCATGCTTTTCGAATTAGATGAGCATCGTATAATGCATCCACTACAAGATACACAAATTTAGAAGTATGATTTTAGGGTTGGATTATTTGAAGAAAGACATGAACACTACTTCATAAAGGCATTTTATTAGAGTATTTCAATGTTAGGTTCATATCCAACAAAGAATCTACTTCTTTACTTACCACAAAGTAGTCCACACAAAATCAGAACGTTTTACCCACCACATAATTCCTCCTGATACATGATCACATTCTTGGACTAAACTAACAGGGAAAACACGACACGGCACGAGAAATTTTCTTGCACGATGAAGCTGCCACGGTAAAAAATTCCCTCTTACGCTAACTTAGGAAATGTTTGAAAACCAAAAAATTGTGATCCATTGAGCAGAAAGATCCTATCAAAATTAACACCAAACACCATTCACGAAGTTTTCACTGAAACATGGAAATTATGAGCTGTGTACCGCACAACGGACGTCATAATACAAGCTTGTAACTGACCAACATCTGGTCAGTAACAGGAACAGATCAATACGCGCATATTATTCCATAGGAGCAACGCAGCGGCAGGAAAATACAAGACTGATGCACTAGTTCTGTTAAGTTACGCATTGGATACGACGGAATTCAAGCCACAGCAGCTCTAGGAGAGCAGTAGCATCAAAGAGACGGAAAATGAATGCTATTGGTAACAGTAACGCAACATAAAGTGTTACAAAAACAAGGGTAGAAGTTGAAGTTTGGAAGATTGGAACACGAACCGGACGTATGTACCTTAGTCTTAAAACGTATAAGTGGTTAAAATACATTCATCTTAAAACTACGATTTTATTGGTTGAACTGCAATATAAAGTTGAAAATACACCACTGTAGGCAAAAACAAGGTGAGAAATCAGAGTAACACGAGCAACACGGCGACATATTACGACTAAATTATGGCTCATGCTATTAAAATGGCCGACGCATAACAACAAAGATTCCGAAACCAAATAAAACGAAATTCTCCTGACGAATGCCGATGTCATACATACGACCAATACTCGTATTCAAATGGTCTATTCTTCGAGTAACCCGGCCAGCATGGTGATGAGGAACAACGCTTTCAGTAGTAGGTAGTCAGAGAAACTAACACAAAAGCATATCGAAACGATCAGTGCAGAAGCATGAGCAGTCAGTCATACTATGAGTCACAGCAACAGGACCATAACAACACGACCAGTAAGAGCAACAGGACCAGCTGCAGCAACAGGACCAGTAAGAGGACCAGCTACAGGAACAGGACCAGGACCAGGCCAGACGCCTGCAGGCGCATGGCTGAGGACGGTGTACACCCTCACGCACCGGAAGCACCGCAGCTCCACCTGCTTAACTTCACAAGCTCGTCCACCAGCCACTGCTGCCCGTGCATAACACACTTCACACATCTACTGTAGAGTTCATATCATACAGGGCTGATATCACGCAGGGCTGATATCACGCAGGACTGATATCACGCAGGGCTGATATCAAGCAGGGCTGATATCACGCAGGGCTGATATCACGCAGGGCTGATATCGTGCAGGACTGATATCAAGCAGGACTGATATCACGCAGGACTGATATCACGCAGGACATACTCTACAGGGCTGATACTCTACAGGGTTGCTAGTATATAGTATTGAAATCATACAGGATTGATAATATACTAGAGCCCGGGTATGAACTCAATGAGGAAGGCTGTGGCACGGAAACCTGTCAAGATTTAACTTAAAAATGACAAGGATGGTAAGTTTTGGATGGCCAAAGCTGACAAAGAGACACTGTAAGCATCTTTAATGAGACGAAAAAGCGAAGTGAGAAGAGAATGAGAAAACTGAGTGAATGGTCCATGAATTTGGTTGAAGAAAGACAGGCCTTCACCACGCGAGACTAAGAAGAGGAAATGGAGACAATGCTTAACAAGTGGACCCACATGAGATTCCTGCAAGGAGCGTCACTTATTCGACTGTAAACGCCTAGTGTAACTACCAACAAGTGAATTATCTAAGCTACCATGACGAGGTCAAAAAATGTATGATCTCTGAGTTGAGTCCTGATGGAGACACACATCTGCCAAAAAGCGCCAAGTCACTAAGGGCGACTGAACGACAATCCCCTACAATGCATCGTATCACGGGGGAGCGAGGTAACCTTTACATACAAAACATGCACATGAAAGTGATATTAAAAGCTGTAAAAACAACTTCCTCGACGGGTGAGTACGCTAAGTGCACTTATCACCAGCTTGGTCGACTGGTGAGCGAATCTGCTTGCGAGCGGAAAGACCCGGGTTCGAATCCCGCTGCCGACATGGTTGACGCGGCTAGAAATACGGCATGGGACTTGGGTAAACAACCGAATAATTATCGAAGTAATTATCCGACCCAAGAATGGGCCAGAAGGTTCGTTCCTATAGCCTCATTCTATTCTATTCTACAGTGCGGGTTTGGCGCTGGTGTTGACATAGCCTGGTTATTTTGTCAGTTCTTCCAAATATTATCAAATATTTTAATATTATAATATTAAATCAGCACAAACAAACTTTCAATACTTCTTGAGGTAAAATTCAATACTTCCAGGGCAAATATTCAATAGTTCTACAGCAGCGAGGCAAAATTTTGGCAGTCAGCCATTATTTTTTGAGCAGAAAGGCAATACTTCGAGAGCAGCTCCGCAGTATTTCTGAAACAGAAAGGCAACATTTCACTCGTTTCATTGCCCCGCTCCACCGATATGTACCTTGCCACTGTGGATCCCAAATAAAGACAAACAAGTCGTAGATAAATGTTTTAACACGTTGACTCCGAAGTGGTACGTATGTGTACCACTTGGGTTAGGTTCTGTAATTTTTTCAGATCCTTCTAGTGACTATGCGTACAAAGTGAAGTTTTACACCAATCAGGCAATCAGAGGCAACGTGTTAACAGACGGAAAAATATGAAGTCTAACCTAGTAAAGCATCAGAAGTATGCAGGCCGCTTAAATCCAAGAAGTAATGCAGTTTTGAACAGAAATTTACGCATATCAGATGCACACAACATCCAACCGTAGTAACAAGCTCCTGACTGTAGTTGCTGGTACACCACGGCGATAATGAAGGAATTTACAGGCACAGATGCGCTACACAAACTGTGCTGCTCATAAGCGTGAGGAAATTGGCAAGAGTAACAGCGTTGTCATACAAAGAACTGATGCCATTGACTGGGAAGCATGAGCTTCAGGAGTATGAGGAGCTCAGCAGCAGTCATGTGCTTTAGCATCGCATCACGGCCAACATCTCATTTAATTTAGTCAATATTTTACTCTAAAAGCTCTAAATAATTTCGAAGGAAGATACAGGTCTTCATTTGTTTAAGCGATGATTTTCAGAATCGTACTGAGAGGTGTGAGAGTATCTTATACTCCATCTATGGTGAAAAAATATCCCTTGATCAAATCCCTGCACGTTATTATAATCAGCGACATCTCTGGACTAGATAATACAATAATGAGATCATAGCACGCGATTTAAAATTAGTTACTGGCGGGAAAGTACGCTCTCGTTTCATCGAAGTAATCAGGTAATCGCCGTTTTACGATACATAACTTTTGTGACGCGGCCAGCGATATTTCTCCCAGTAGCGACCCAGGCTACAGCGCCTTGTTCTCCAGCGCCTCTAGGCATCTTTCCAAGAAACCTTGGCATAGCTGCGTGGCCTGCACGCAAGGTCGTGCAGACCCTGACTAGACGTGCTGTGTAGCTATGAACTTCCTCTGCAACCAAGCATTCATACGGACACAAACAATGCTCATTCATGCATGCTCGTGTGGCCTCCCATATTAGCGAAGTTGTCGACAAATCTGGCTAACTTGAAATTAAATTAAAGCACAAGAAAGCGTAGTCGTAACCATGATTTCAAGGTGCATTTTCACCGTAGAAACTGAAATCCAAGAAAGGACAATAAATGCCACCGGAAATTAGCTTTAATTAAAACTCTAGTTTGAGCATACTTTATTTACTATGTGTAAGAGATGTGAATTTTGGTTGAAAAATGCGTCAACGAAAGACATGTGCAATGAGTAACAGCATTATCCACCGAACGGATTAAAGACACGAGTACAACAAAACCAAGCTCCACCCGATGTTATTCACTAGATGACACACCAAATACTGAAAATGACCTCAGCCAGCCAGACAGAAGAAGTCATACAGATCAGGATATGCAACCTTCGTTAACACGTTGCCTCCGATTGCTTGATTGGTGTAAAACTTCACTTTGTACGCATAGTCACTAGAAGGATCTGAAAAAATTACAGAACCTAACCTAAGTGGTACACATACGTACCACTTCGGAGTCAACATATTAACTCGAAGTTTAGATGTCCAAAGCAACGGTGCACAAGAATGCAGTGGATTTGGAGTTCTTCCCGAACATCCCGAGTTAAGTAAAAAATTTGACAGATTATATAAGTTAAGAGCGAACACTTGACATGCTTGTTACGATAAGTTCTAAAGATGATAATATACTGGGTGCCCCAGCGTTACGAGGCATGAGAAAAAAAGAGGTACGACTCAAAAATAATTCAAAGCTTTAGAAAAGTTTCCGATAGTCAAAACTAGAGTTCATCTGTTCTTATCAAAATAATAATACACTATAAACTCCATCTTCAAGAAAGCTATCATACGTATTTTTGGACAACTCAGGTTCAGATCGTGTTTCAAAAAGTTGGGAGTTGTAGAGACTTCTGACATACATACATACATACATACATACGGAGCTCATGCTCATGCTACAGCTTGATTTTATAAGATTGGAACACGGAGGATTCTGGAACACAAGATGACGAAGACGGACTTCCGACGTAGTTTTTCCTCGCGAGGGTGCTTGCTTAGAACAACTAGTTGCTCTTTGTAACCCTTTTTGTCGGAGAATATTTGATTCAATTTCAACAGACGAGATGAAGGATTATGAACAAGAAACTTCGTTCACACAGCATTTTCTTTCACAAATAAAAAGTTGCGCTTAAAATTCAATATTCTAGTGTGAGCTTAGTTAACTTCCACATTAGTTAAGTCACAGAAAAGATCATCATCCTGCACCTGCCCCACCAACAACAACTGTTGAGCCCAGGCCGTCCAGTGGAGTTCTGCAAGCTCTACCAATTTTCTCATCTTCGAGAAAAAAGTGTTTCTGTTCAGCCGTGCATAGCAGCAAGTTTCAGCGTTCGTCCTTGAGGCCTAACACGACCAAACGTGTACTGCACACCACATCATGTATAGCCCCACACAGAATATACAGCGCTACACAGAATGTACATCTCCAAAAAGAATATACGCCATCCAGAACGTAGAGCGTCCCATAGAACACAATACTACACAAAATATACAACACAGAATGCAATGCTATACAGAATACACAGCGCCACACAGGCAGGCAAGGTAAGGTCACGACATGTCAAATACCTGCCCTGTACTGCCATCTCCTTAACACAAAACTAGTGCACACGAAGACGAAATTTTATCCGACACTAATCTTTCAGTGTCAATAATCGCGCCACCAATACCACGATAAATACTCCCTGTTGTTTTGTGAAGTTGATGCAGCATTGCATGCACACTGCTTGCTGTCATCAGTGTGTAAACTGGATACACACTGCCTGTTGTCATCAGTGTGTAAACTGGATACACACTGCCTGTTGTCATCAGTGTGTAAACAAGTTCTAACAAGTGTATTAAAAACGTCAAGTCAAAACAAGGAATTGCATTCAATATTCAGTTGTTCGGACATGGAGTCACGACGCAGCTTCGAAAGTTCTCTTCATAATTGAGCACATCCACCAGTCCTCAAATCCAGTGCTATGTATTTCAGCATTAGCCTGAAGCTCACAATTTACAAACGCATTCTGCTAAAACCAGCATACATAACACTTAAGATGAGACCATAGAAAAAACGTTGCTCGAGACGAGACATAGAAAAACTTGTGTGCTTGTAAGATAATCCATTAAAACAATCACCCTCCAGCTGAGTTGGTGGGTGTACGCCGTCGCAACTCACGTGATAGTTCTACTAAAAATCGAATTCAATTTTGTAGCACTCTGTATTTGTGTTACCACGTATTCCAAAGATAGATGATTTCACACAAAGATACTTGATCGCTTTATATATTTAGTTAACCCTTTCAGTAGCAGCGGTACATATATGTCCCACACCATTTGGGGGGGTGAGGGGTGTCAAAGGGTCACCAAATTTTTTTTGATAACTAATGTGAACCCATAGACCAAGAATATATACGTGGCAGTATATATTCCGTTTAATATATTTACTCAAGCATTCTTAAGTGCGACATAATTTTCCAAGTTTATAAAATTAAGTTTGATGGCACGAAACAATTGAGTTTCAACTGCTACGTATTTTACACAGGAATCTAGTACAAGGACACTAAACTTAACACGAAGACATGACTTGACCGTTTAATATGTTTACTCAAGCGTTCTTAAGTGCGACATAATTTTCCAAGTTTATAAAATTAAGTTTGATGGCACGAAACAATTGAGTTTCAACTGCTACGTATTTTACACAGGAATCTAGTACAAGGTCTTCAGTGGAGCCTGATAAGCTGATGTTCATCCAGTAACCTACACACGACTCAACAGTACCGATAAGAGGAAGTACGTCATCACAACTTTATAACTAATTTCTCTTCTTCATATCCTACCCATATGAAGAAACGTTCTAAATGCGATATAGAAGCAGCCGGTGCTTTTATATGAAGCTTAAAATTAACTTTACGATTCCCAATAAAAGAACTTCAAGAAAAATAGGACACTCTTTAATCTGAGATCAGTATTTTAAATGTGTCAGCTATAGACTTTAAGAAGTGGATCTTTAATTTTCACTGCCTAAATGCCTCGGATAATAACCAGGTAAAGCAGGACGGCTACGGTAAAGAACAAACATCAGTAGAAGCTTATGTTTCATAGTCTGAACTATTTTGTGGACAATGCACTCGTTCAAAATTTGGCAGTGTTGCACAAAAAACATAACACGCACAGATTGCATTTGCAGCAAACTCCAATTAGGCCTTGAGCTTCAGTACAATTAATGTAGCTCGTATAAATACTGTAGCTATCATCAAGTTGCAAAAAATGCCTCCTAGCAACATATGCGCCCGCCATGAGAAACATGAACATTTCTCCTCGTACGAACGCGAAGGTTGGTCTACTCTAGCGTGAGAAATACTGTAAATTCACCAGCTTGGTCGACTGGTGAGCGAATCTGCTTGCGAGCGGAAAGACCCGGGTTCGAATCCCGCTGCCGACATGGTTGACGCGGCTAGAAATACGGCATGGGACTTGGGTAAACAACCGAATAATTATCGAAGTAATAATCCGACCCAAGAATGGGCCAGAAGGTTCGTTCCTATAGCCTCATTCTATTCTATTTTAAATTGCTTAGGTATTTAGCAGTAATGATGATTTGCAGTACAAACATTAAAATTGTTACGCAGTTTCCAAGCACCAATATAATAAACAAAATCATTGAACAATATAATAGGCCCCAACTGACCAATACTTCCTACATGACTTCAGTTCTGTATACAGAATCAAGTATTAAGGTCCATTTACAAAAGCAACACTTTAACAACTTCTGTAAATTAATACTCGAGACATTCGTAGAGCATCTGTACTCCTGCATGGACGTATGGGTGAGAATGACCACAAAGATAGTAAGGGAAACAACAATCCACAAAATATTCATAGAACATTATATTATAAACATTGAAAATGTATATAAACATTGACAACAAAATATTGACAGAACGAGCTGTGTTCTAGAAGCAACCACAGCTCTAGATGCAACAGATGAAATCTCTAGACTTCAACAATCTATATCACAATGGATTCAAACTTCGTAAGAATACATCTCTCAATTCCACATGCTGAGACATGTTAATACATTTAATTTTATAAAATACTACATTGAAAAGCGTCATCAAATTCTGCCAAGAAAGATGCATCTAGATGTGAAATACTCCAAAACTAGCACCAGTTACTTCAACATTTTGTCATTGTTCACAGATCTCAACAACAATGTGGTAAAAACACAAATATAATCAAGAAGATAACATTTGAAGTGTTGATCCTTTGAGATAACTGAACTCCAAAACAGGGCAATTGAAAGATAAAAAAATGTCAGAAATCCAAGCAGCAGGTTTAGGGTGCCACAGAGACGTAGGGTAGCTAAGAGCCACAGTAATATCACCTGTACTCACATGTATGAGCAGCAGCTGTAGGAGAAGCATCAAGATCAATAGTGGTTAACAATAAACACATGCACACACAATTAAAGTAAAATAATGCACTCATACATTAAAGCGATAGTTTCAGGAGGGGCATTGAGATGCATGGTGGCACAGAATTACTGTAAAACACTGCATTCTCACACACACATAAGGGGAGCAGCTTCAAGAGAGGTCTTGATCAATGAACACATGGTAGCAAATGACAAAGATGATAGTAAGTGTACTCACAGATCGAAGTGCTGGTTCCAGGCAGGGTCTAGTGTTGCTTTGCAGGTCTCTGTGACATGACAAGCCCCTGATCCACTCACGCTCACTTTGGCAAACGGGTCCGGCAAACCTACACATGGACGACTTAAATTTACACAATCTTTCAAAATAGTTTCCTCAATTTAACCAATGATTTCAAGAGGAATGAAGTGTGTAATAAATTGGTTTAAATCTCCAAAAAATTGTACATTTTTCACACAAGTTCAACAGGAAACAAACATTACAATTGAAGGGATCCAAGATCATCATGCAGTTGATGTACCAAGGTCATGTGGAGAAGAAAAAACATAAGATGAATTAATAAATATGTGCTCATGAATAAATAAGTTATCACACTTCAAGCAATCAAGAATGAAAGGTTTTAATCAAAATTCTTAAAAAATATATAGAGGTATCTTGAACACAAACTCATGTCTAAATGACTTGATAAAAAAGTTCTGTAAAATGTTTTATAGAATGTAATGCATATGAGCTATCTTGAGTGATAAAGAAAAATTAAGATAGAATATTAAAGTATTTGTGACCAAACAAGCTTAAGTCCTAAATTTAGTTCATACAATAAGGTTCAGATAAGGTGCAATAGCACACAATGGTAACATTACTTAAGGGTAATACCCATACTTATCAGGTTGTTACAAAAATAATGGCCGCTCGAAGGTCTGGAAGGCTTCTGAAATCGGCCATTATTTTTATAACAACCTAATATTTAGCATAACTTGCTGATGGGGTTCCTAGTCAGCCAACTTGTAAAAATATCCTTTACTTGTTCAGAACTGGGGAACAGACTGGTTTCAGTTACAAAATTTGAGCAATTAACCCACCTACACAATGTGCACATGGGATTTGCATATCTTTACAAATCTTTATTCTTCTGGTAGCATCAGTTATGAGATGTACCAACAGTTTGATACTTGAAAACAGAGTCAAAATACTATTGATTCAAAACAAAAATGATACATGTCAATTTTTCAAAAAGATATAAAAACACAGACATGGGAAATAACAACTACAACTAATTTTACCAATTTGTAAGTCAATGAGATACTCACGGAAAAAGTCCTTTTTGCTAAGATTTTTGCCGCATATCACTGAAACAAAAAATGAAAATTAGGTGATATTTTGTGTCATATAAAATGATAAATGTATGGTGTCTGTGCCATTAAAGGCCACAGACCTTATGCCACATTACCAACCAGACCTTTAACAAATGAGGTGTCACCAGTGCAACTAACACAGTAGATGGTCACTATGACCTGAGTCTTGTGTTAGTGTCAAGACCATCATCATAAGAGATCATAACAGCATGGGTTTTGTGTAGCAGTTCAAGTATGGAACAATCAGATTGTTTTTGTAGCCATGTTTTATTCTCTGTTAGCCATGAGAGCACATCAGCTGAAGCCCCATTTTAGCCTCACACAGGAGGCAGCAACATAACTTCAGTCTCTTCAATGCAAAGTGCTTTGAAAAACAGAAATTATCTTGTTCTACCTTGTACTAAAATTTATTGAAGATAACCAAGCAAACTTATGAACAAATCCCTCAATTTCAAACTTCAAGCTAGAATAACTTGAACAATACTGATGGAGTATGATGTATCTCATTGAAGATACTGCAGAAACTAATAGGGTTTATGTAAGATTAATAAGGTATAAAAATATAAGAAAAACAAATAAAAAGGTTGTCCAGCCATAATTTAGACAGTTTAACTAGAACAATACAAAAAAAGATTCAAGGTCAAAAGGAATGAAAAAATTGTAAACATACAAGAAACTTGAGAGCAGAATTTACTTAATTTACACAGCAAAAATGCCATTACAAGCACAAAATTTTATTGATGTCTAGTGCTAAAAAAGTTAATTCTATCCAATACCATTTCAGCTAGCTATTGCCAAGGGCCTGCAACTAACTAGGCCTAAAATTCAAGAAAAAGTAGAACATACACAACTCTTTCACAGTGTCAGCAATAACAGCAAAGTTAGTACCAAAATCTACTGCTGGTAGTTTCTGGAACCCTAAATTTTTCCCTGCATCACACACAGGAGACCAGGTAGGAAAACAGACAGACTGACGTGTACTGACCATCTCATCAAACCTCCAATCAGTGCAAAGTATCCATATGTTGTTACAAAATGAACTGAAACAGTTGCTATAGTATGATCACTAGTCTTCATATCTTAGCATTAAGGACTTAAAATCTAATATATGTGTGATGTATATGAAACTGGAATAAAGTTACTTTACTTTTCATTTTCTTAGAAATCCCTTCATGTATGATGAAGTCCTTCAATACAATGCACTTGAAAATATTTTCTTTTATTTTCAAGTAGTGTCATTTTTGACTTTTGCTCAAACCAAAACAAAATATGTTGATTTAGACATGGTTTAAGAAATAAATACTATTCGGTAATGTAAAATTTGATGCACTCATAATCTGCAATGGAATGCTGAATACAAATCATTACAGATTTTATCTGCAGATACTTTAGACAAACAGAAATAACCTTAGATTTTTATATGTATTCTACAAATGTCTTCTACATCATAATATCAAGACAAACAATTTGAAACTAAGGAGTATTTATTGTACAGTCTTATTAGTAAAAGCTTTGTAACCTAAGCATCAGCCAGTTTCATCTGAGTTACAAATACTTAAACACTGAAGGCTTGTAGTAGTACAGGGATGTTTGTTTAAAGAATTAAGGCTTATGTTGAGCTGCCTATGGGTTTGGATGGGTTATGCTTCGAGAATGGATTGCAAAGTAGTTCAAAGAAATGACACAAAGGGAAAATATTTGCATTTTGTGGTTTACAGTAACATGTGTAATTTATGGTACCATTTTTCATGGTGTATATAAATTTCAGTAAAACAAACTTAAGTAACCCATATTCAAGTTAACTCATTGTGAAAATTTTTGGTAAAAAATTTTATTACAAGTTTAAATTCTTTGCAGTAACTTTATCATTACTGCACAATTTCTGACAAATTTTTTCAGGTATGGATCAGAATATGGAAATCGAAGGTTCATCTATATGCCATGTAGCTAAACTCCGACATATGCATAAGAATTACCTAGTTTTCAGTAGTCTCATACTGAACAATCAAACGTACTGAAGGTCAATCTTCATTTCAGCATGTAAGTAGAATGTAACATTGTATTCCACTCCTAGTTTAACCAAATAGTACGCAACCAACCACAAGAATAACTAATTACGTTATCAAAAATATTCTTTTTACTCTTTGTGGTATTTTGAAAAAAGCCAAATACTAATAACTCTTAGCTGCAAGAGGGAAGAATAATCAATAAACTATGAACTAACATTGAGTAACTAAGAAAAGAAAATGAATAATTCGTGAAGTTAGAAATCCTTTAACACCTAACCAGTTGAGAATTTTAAGCACGCTTGACATTAGCACAAATTCAATGAAGAACATCCGCTTAAGAACACTTTACGACCGAAAAATGATTTCAAATTGTACAGGACTAAATACTCACAAGTCAAACGAATTTTTGTAGTGCCAGACCGGCGAGATTGAGTTGGATTTGGCATTTTTGCATAGTATAACAGCAATTCTCATTGCAACATAACACGAACCAATCACTCGCACTCGTCCATGGTACACTGACAGGATTTCCACATTATTAGTAGCTAAATGTTCGGGACCCAACTTTGAGACGCCACCTAGTGGTCAAAAGGAAAACGAAAAGTTGATCAGGAGAGGTCATCAGAACGGTTAAATCTATAAATGAATATTAAATAATGTTTTTTGTCAGTTATGTAAAGTTTTCTGAAAATTATGAAACATATGTTATTTATGGATTTGTTCATTCTTGAGTAGAGATTAAATTTGTTCTTTCCACGATATTCCACATACCCACCTACCTGCAAACGCCTCTCGTTTCTTCTAAATATTTTCCAATTTATAGGTTTCTGTAGCCTCAGGAAATTTCTCTTTGTGAGTAGATCATTAATATCACATCAGAATCGACGAATTATTGTTTCTTGTCTCTCCTGAACTAAATGGACTGAAAATCCTCCGCATCACTCAAATGCTTTCCATTGCTCCCGGAATGAAAGAGCACTTAGACTTGTATACTCGAATCATGTGATTTGCAAGGGTAAACCTGTGATTACTTGTTGGAGCTAATTGCTCTATTTTTTGAAAAAGTAAACTTTTAGTATTATATTAATGCTCAAACTGGTTCTTCTTATTACCAATTTCTGGCTACAATTTTTTGCAACTTTCTGTAGAACTCCACGACTAGAACATTTTTTCCTTCAGCTTGTACAGTTACAGTACAGTCTCAAATCAAATTAAGCCTTAGGTCTCAATCAAATCAGGGAGCTCCTCGAGCACTAAAATAAATAAATAAATAAATAAAAATGAACTTCATTTCCAATAGCATATACAGCGCATATACATTCTTTCAATTCTTAATATTAACATCTTATGACTAGTGATGATGCTTATCGACAAGATCTCAGGAATATTACTGATGCTTCAACCGAGATCCCCGTCCTCTGTGCTACAGCTTGAAGTGGAGATTCGTAAGAGCGTGTTGGAGGTGTGGTTCATGCCAATTGTCTACCGTAGCAGCTGCTGGACATTCTTCTAGCTCCCTATGGTAAGGTACAAACAGACCTTGGCAGCTACGCGAACGAACCCGGGTCTCACTACATAGCAAGCGGGTATCCTCACCAGTTGGCCACACTGGGAGTACACATGTTCAACTTGAACGGCCACAAGTTTAACTTCTACCTATGCTGTATTCCAATCACTATGGGATACTTCGTCAGCTTGGATATTTCATGAATATATTTAAACCTGCAATCAAACTATTAAAGCTAAAGATTTTAAAAAAGTCAGCATCACTGTGCTGGCTCAAGAAGCAGCAATTTTCCATTAGAGATTTCATTTTAGCTCAATATGTGGAACTCTATCTTAATTAAACTCTCCTTACATATAGATTACAGAAACAATACAAAATCTATAGAGATTCTTATCACACTATGAGTTACAGTACTTTTTATAATTCAAGCAAAATAGTATCTAAAGCTTTACTTATTTCTACATTGAATTTAGTGGTTAAATTAGGTGCAGAAAATAAATTTTCCATATAATTTGATAAACTCTCATTTACGGCTTACCTCAAGTTACTCTAAGCAAGTTGTCCTGCTGTTTATCACATAATCACATAGACAAAAATAAAACCAATGAGATGATTTAGGTCAATTTGTACTTTGGCCATTTGTTATACTGAAAGTTTCGCAGCCAATTCCAAATACCATAATCCTGCCTGAGTTTCTGCTCAATTTTTGATCATTAGCATCTATTGCAGAACACGATACTGAAGGGACGTCCAGGCCAATTGCAGACGGCTTCGAGGTCAAAGAAGAATTTTTACCACTAGCAAGGCAAGACGATTCGGAATCTTTCACGAGAGCTGCAATTGAAGATGACTCCTGACACAGACGAGAATATCCAGAGGACTTGTGAGAAGAGTCTAAGTTGAGCGCAGAGCTTCCTTGTGATGAAGAGGTCGGCCACACAAGCAAGCCATGAATATCAGCCACGGCACTGAAGAAGCTTCTAGTCGGCTGTAGACTGGGGCGGTCAGAAGGCAACACGCCTTCGATAAGCCAAAGCACCACACGCTGATCCACGGAACAGCTCACAAACGTGTCATCCGTCAGCCAAGAAATACCTGAAAAATAATAGGATGAATCAGAATACCTTAACGAAAAATATTCGCATGAGATAATTCAATAACGAGTCGAAATATATCTGGAGCATAGAAATGTAGTTTGATGGTCGGACCTAAGCAGACAGAACGACAGTTCCTTTCAGTGTAGCTATTTCTTTTCCACAGGGGAGATGATTTAACTTGTAACAAGATATTCTTTTATTGTCGCATTATATTTACAAGTTAGGTTTTCTATTATTACTACATTAAAAAACTTTTCATGCAATGCATAAGTAACTTTCGATCAAATTATTTAAAACAATTTAAAAGTCATATTAATACATTAGACGACTACTGGAATTTGAAGTAGACAACTAATATTACAAATTACCGACAAAAACCTGTCAAAATGTTCAAACAAAAATTTTTGGCCATAAAAAATAAATCCATTATTCCTAATTTGAACCTGCAATAACAAAATAATGGAGGAATTGTTTCTCTTTGAAGAGGGAGGCACTTTGTACAATAGTTTCGCACGCACATAAAAGCTATCGCAAGCACTAGAGCTACAAGGAACACACCGGTGACTTGGGAGCAGTGGTGCTCAGCGACGGTGAGGCGCTGCACGTCCACGTGAGGACTGGCACTTCGATTGGAGAGACGGACGGTTACTCGACTGAGAGCCACAGTGTTGTCGTCTCCCCCTGTCAGAATGTAATCAATCCTCTCTATAGCCGCCTGGGCATCCGACGTGCTGGACGTGCAGCTAGTGGGTTGATGGGGCAACTCAGGAGCTATGGTAGAGTTGTGAACATGATGGGTCAAAAGAGACGCAGAGCTGAACTGAACATCATCGGTGTTGCTTTTCGTCGTAGTGCTGTTGTGTTCAAAAGGTCGGACATTACACAAACCGGAAGCAGCATTCAACTGACTGGGTAGAACATCTGTCTCCATTAATTCACCTGTAGATTTTAATGGAACAACGTCGTGAAGAAAATTCGGTCCAGTCTTGGATA
This sequence comes from Trinorchestia longiramus, assembly GCA_006783055.1. NCBI lineage: Eukaryota > Metazoa > Arthropoda > Malacostraca > Amphipoda > Talitridae > Trinorchestia > Trinorchestia longiramus. The sequence continues at coordinate 112,464 of VCRD01001794.1, forward strand.
CCACCAATGACGTATCAGGGACAACTTCTTCAGCACAAGATCCAGAAAGTCTCCCATTGGATTTAGTTTGGAAAATGCTGGACATAGACGAGACACCGTTGGAAACGGTGCTGCTCGTGGTGTTGAAATTAGAATTGGATTTCTTAGAAGAGACATCAGCAAGCAACACACGCGTGGCAAGAGCGTTGATACCCATGCTGTGCAGTTGGTGGTGGCAGGCGTGCTTCAGAGTCACCTCTTCAGCAGCTCCAATAAGAGAGGCCATCACGTCCTGGTCAAGGAAAGTTCAATTGAGGAACTAACTCAAACAATTTTTACCAGAAACATTTTTCGCAACAACGTAATCCGGGAAAGAATTAGCAAGTTTACGGTTTTTCAAAACAGTCGCTAACTCTCACAAGAAAAGTTTCTGTCGTAGAAATCAAACAGCAATTCACTCCTGAGTTTGAAGGGAAAGATTAAATTTAATATTTTAATTCATAACCAATGCCTCTGAATTCCTGATATCATAAATATACGATATAGTTTTCGTTATCTAGATATAAAGAGAAAAATTTTGTCTTGCATCGAGATAAAACGGAAGGATTAGAATACAAAGTACACCGAAATGATTAAGATTCAAAGTAGGAGTGTCAGTACTTAAAAAATAAGATGATATTTTTCAGGTCAAAATTATTTTTTCATATTGAGTTCTCAGTTTCAGCTCCGCAGGTGCTAGTCAGATAATTTTAAATTATTCCCAGCAATGTAAAAATATTCCACTTTCAAGTTAGATGTTGAATCTGCCACCACAGACCTTGATGAAGCAGCACAGTAAGTGTCCTCCCGTGTCAGTGGCTCGCAACAGGGCACAGTTGTCCCCCACCAGGCACAGGTCTAATGCTAGGATGCAGCGAGACCACTCGAACACACACACCTCGACTAGAGTAGGCACTGCATCCGCTCGACTGAGTCTCAACACCCTGCAAGGCAGTAGTGTTAGGGTGAATAACACAGTAGTGTTGGTAGTAGGAGTTAGTGCGAGTAACACAGTAGTGTTAGTAGTAGGAGTTAGTGCGAGTAACACAGTAGTGTCAGTAGTAGGAGTTAGTGCGAGTAACACAGTAGTGTTAGTAGTAGGAGTTAGTGCGAGTAACACAGTAGTGTTAGTAGTAGGAGTTAGTGCGAGTAACACAGTAGTGTCAGTAGTAGGAGTTAGTGCGAGTAACACAGTAGTGTCAGTAGTAGGAATTAGTGCGAGTATCACAGTAGTCTTCAAATGTTAGTTCGGAGGAACAGACTATTGGACACATTGACATGCCTGAAGTTGTGCAAGGTATTTTACGAAGGAGCTTTCAGAAAGTTTTTAGATTATTTCTCCAGCACCAATAACTGTTACTTCTTAGCAGCTTTGCGCTAAGTCTTTATGAAATAAATAACAATTATCAATTATTAACGGTCGATTAGATACAATGCCTGTTACACGGATAGTGTGGGACAACGCACGTCTAGACCAGGTAAATAACACAAATAAACAACTGCGGTGAAAAAATTATGGAAAAACTTTCAAGAGGGAGAAAACCAATAGGCATTATTATCGGGTTATTCTTTGATATAATTTCTTCGGGAGAAATAAGACAATGAAGCCAGTGGATAACTTGATCACCAGTAGCACGTGTAGTTTATAGCATAACGTTATCCAACATTCGAACAAGAAGCAATTAAATGAAGTCAAACTTGGATGAAAACGAGAGTAATTTTCACTACAAAATGGAACAAGCTCTGAAGCTTGTAGGTTAAACCTTAACTTGTGCCTATATATATATATACATATATATATACACTATATATATATAGTATATATAGTATATATATATAGTATATATATAGTATATATATATAGTATATATATAGTATATATATATAGTATATATATAGTATATATATATAGTATATATATAGTATATATATATAG
>VCRD01001795.1:0-74700 GCA_006783055.1 Trinorchestia longiramus
TAATAAGATTTTGGTCATTAAGGTGCTTTGTTATACGGACTTTAAGTAGTCTTTCTATTGTTTTGCTGATGACAGATGTTAGACTGATTGGACGATAATTATTAGGGATTTGTTTGTTCTCCTTCTTGAAAATAGGAGTGACATTAGCGCGCTTCCAATCATCTGGAACTATCCCAGTTTCGAGAGATCGATTGAAGATGTTTGTTAGAGGTTTGCTTATTACTTCGGCTGTTTCTTTGAGTATCCGGGGACCAAGGCCATCGGGTCCGGTTGACTTATATGGGTTTAAAATGCTGAGCTGTTCCTCTACGTCTTCTACTGTAAATACGCCATCTGACAGGATTTCCTGAGTGTTTAAAACATGAGGTTGCAGGATTTCAGTTAAGTCTTCGTGAGTGAACACAGAAGTAAAGTATGTATTAAGAATTTTGGCTTTTGTAACAATCAATCAGTGGTCCAATAGTGTCTCTTTTGAGTCGTCGGTCGTTCACATATTTGTAGAAGCTTTTCGGGTTAGTTTTAGCTTGTGCTGCAACTGAAAGATGAATACTATATCTTTGTTCCACAAATAATCATGAGCAAATTTTAAAAAACTGGACAAAATTATCAAGATAAGGTCCTCTAAACCCCTAATACGTTTCAATGGTGGCGGGATATAATTATAAAGGCAGGAACCATCTTCCAGCTCAAAATACTTTTTAGTGAGTATTCTTCAATAAAAAGAAACACAAACGCAACAAAAAGATATTATTAGGGCCCACATACCCCATGGGAAGCGCAGTCAATAACACTGAATAATGCAGTGGTTCCTCTATTGAACAGTGGTTCCTTTAATGCACGTTGACGATAACAGACACAACCTCAGTTTCTCGGCAGCAAGAACTGCAAGTTTTGTCCGACACATGTGACGTGTGTGACTTGAAACTCATCCATATTCTTCATTTACATTTTAGATAGAGTAATAACTAGTGGATTCGCACAATCTTTTTAATAATTTTCATAATTTGTGAAGGAAATTTCAATGCTTGTCATATCTCACAAAAATGAACACTTGTTCAGATGAAAAATATGAAAAGAAAAATTATTACAAGTATTTGCACTGTAGTTAATGAAAATTATGATTTTGCAAAACATGTACAGAAAACACATTCATAAGAGTCAGACATCAGCAATTGTTCGAATAAATATTTCCAGTAAAACTGAGTAGCTGAAGAACTTCACTTAGTTTTGTAAAGAGAATCACACACTTTCTTCGTTCGATCAAAATTTCACCTCAACAATGCATGTTTGTACAAAAGGATCATGCTAAATAATTTCATGAAAGCATGATGAAGTTGTGCTGTGCTTCACACAACCGTAGTGTAACGCTTAAATTTTATGATGTAAGAGTTTGTTAAGAAAACGTCGGATATTTTGCCTAAATGACGTTCGTATAATTGAAGAGGGCAATAGAAGAAAGAAGTTATTATGCCATCGATTATTTCAAAGCCTTAGCAAAGAAACTCACTCACTTTATTTAATCGACAATGACGCAGAATTAAACAGAATGAAAAGTATAGAACGATCAATACATACTCTAATGTCAGAATCGAACAGTGTAATTCATGAATAGTTCTAAATTTTAGTAAAAATATACGAACAATGGCCGCTAAATTATAAAATAATCCTAGCGAAGAAGCATACTAATTTAGTCTCCGGTTTTTCTTAAATAAATAATTCGGAATGCTTCAAAATTTTGCGATGCCTCAAGATACTTTTGAAAATTGCTCTGACATGACATTGTTAAAGCGAGTATTAAAAGTACTAGTAGAAAATGAAACTTTGCTAGCAAACGATAACTTTTGTGCTAAACTTTAGACCAGAAATGTGGAGGCCAGACAACAATAATTTTCATTGGGCATTTCGTCTGGAACAAATTATGTAAAAATAAAAAGAACGACACTCACAAACTTTATTGCCTACTTTCAGTTTAAAAGAAACATAAGTTGAATTTGAGAAGCACAAAACAACCTTCATGCATCAGCGTTCTGTTATAAGCAACAATACTCACTATGTTTGTAGAAAGACTAGCATTAGACAATACTTTTATTTAAAGAATATTTGCAGTGCTCACTACATTTACCTTATGGCTCACGCCGCAACAATTACAATTTAAAGATTTTCCATAACTTGCAGCCTGCCCTCGCGGCGTGCTTTGTTTCTATGAGGAATCAAATCGACCAAAGATTTTAGCCACTGTCACTAAAAATGACCAGCATTTTTTCAGACATTCCATGAATCGTAAATTTTGGTATTGCAGAAATGTAGTCTCCGAACCCACATAACAAAACGTGTTATCGTTAACTGTGCATTTTGAGATATTAATACGTACATGAGGGCTTCATCTCAACATCAGAAAACATTGAGTTTATTGGTCCCGTTTCAGAGAAATTCTTCATGTATTTCCACGAATAGCTATCAATAACTCAAGCACGAAGGTCTATTTAAAATTACTAAGCCATTGGTGCGTCAATGAAAATATTTTCATTGCATCACAATATTATCGCACGCTCATAATTCTACTTTAATAAAATACATCGCAATCATCTCAAGACATGTTTTCCCTTCCCTCGTAGAAGTAAGCACACTTTGCAGTGTCACTCAGTATCAAAATTTTCCTTTGCTTGAAGAAGACTTGATCGAAAATAAGGTGTCAGTCTAATTCGAAACATAGGCAATGATACAACTGATCGCCTGAGGCAAACTTGCAAGATAAATTGATGATCAAACTTTACAAAAGACATAAAAGAAAAATTATTGGACAGCATCAAGAAGCGCCGAAGGATCTTAATATATTATTACTTAGAGATCAATATCCGTCTTGAGATCGATCGGCAAGGCTTTCAAAGCAAAGTAATTAACAGTTTATTACCATGATATGTATAAAATTCAGCGTTGAGTCAAAACTTTAAATGAAGGCACATGAGGAAGGTGAAGATTTGATGCTCTAGGTGTGCAAAACACGACCAGTCTCTACCTTCCAATGACAACCTTCCTTGTTTTTGAGTCTTACGTACACCAACAAAGCAAATAAAAACACCACCAGAGATAACCAGATTACCAGTCACTGCGCTTACGATTATCAATGCAACAACAGAGCAAAATGTCCTGACGAAGCCCCATTCAGAACACGCAAACCATTCACAGCCATGGGAATTTCGGTGAAGTAATTACTCGCCGATAATAACTTCTTCATTTCTGCTGATGTTATTGACACTGAACGGTCTAGTGAAATCACAAGCGTCGAGTCGATGGCACAAATTTTCATAGCACGATAGTGCTTGAACTTGAGGAAAAAGTATAGAACTATACCAAATTTACGAAAATGTAAATTATTAATTAAAAATTCTATGCAAAATCTAGTATTTTCTTTCATCGTTAATATTATAGGAACACAACAGCGCAAAATAAGATATGAATTACTATCGATTCACAGTAATTCAAACCTTAGCTTTTGATATAATAATTTCGAGCGTTGTGGATCAATAAATATGGTACATAAATCCTACCTGTTTTGAAAAACGTTAACTTATTTGCAATGCTCTAAGAGCGTTTTTCATCAATATTACTCGTAAAACTATTTCACATTTGTCAATCAAACAGCACAAGTGAGCTTTCACCTTTAACGTCATGGCTCCTGGAATGAACATTTGCAGCTAGATATTACATACGCAATAATCAAATTCTGCACCAACCGTTTTGCACACATGTCACATTTTTAATAATTATTATAACAGAATTCATAAGAGCTACATCATGATTTTTCGATAAAAGTATAATTGGAATAGATAGTTGAAATGCACATCGAACATAAATTCTGCCTTTTACTGAGCATCGCGCTGAATCTAGGAAATGCCCTGTCAATCTCATTCTAATGATAAATAGTTGAGAAGTATTTGACTTATTTGACTCACGCACTGCAAGTTTTGCTCCCTGACCACAGGGCGCTCGTCCTGGCGGCCGAATTAACTGGCGCTGATAGAACCAATTTCCCAACACGAAGTCATCACCCACGCGCGAGAGCAATTAGTTGCACGCGATGACTGATCCTGCTAACCATGACGTGAACAACAACATGCTACATGCCATAAAACAGACAACATATTCACGACAGTTCACCATGCTTTGCGCTCTTAGCTTTATACAGAAATTATGAGGAATAATTATCAAAAGTCAGGCGAATAATTCAAGGGCAGATTCAGGTGAACAGAAGAATACGAAGAACAATGATCTCTTTAAGACGTTCGCTGCGGCTTGACGCACATGTGCGTCAATTGGTCTTTTGCTGTGTGACGCTGACATACATTCCTGTCATTTATTTTTTGCATTCAAAAATGTGTAATTCTATTCGGCAGCACGTCTGTGCTACCGATAAAAACTCGATAAGAACTAATAAAGCATGAAAAATTAAAATTTAAATGCATTTCCATAACAAAATTATGATGGGTTAAAGGTCACGACTCGAAATTTCAAGTGGCAGCATACGTGTGAATCTCGTCATTTTTTAAAATAAATTAGTAGATCTGGAACGATTTCTCTAATAAACAACTGATTAACTCTAAAAATTTTCTTTTTAGACCACATAAAGCACCGTTTTATACATCAGCTTGAGCTTACTAGCATTATATTAATGCAAATTATTTTAGTCCATTATACAGTGAGTCACCTAAGTTTTCATGACGATTTGAGTAATGAAATTCAAATAATTTAGAAAAAAAGTAACTGTAAAGTACGTTTTAACATAAACCACATGTTTGAGTTAGTTTAAGTTTCGTTAGTCAATCCGAAACGTAGTCGGTTAGACAAACACGAAGTATAAGCGTCATGTTTGTATCTATAATAGGTGGGTAAAGAAGCAGTTATTATGGCGGATCCTGTCATATTCGTACAACCCCATTCCTATTCAAATACTCAAATGTAGGCCTGACACAGAACTGCCATGTCAGCTATAACACAATTCGACACACCACTTCAGTTTTCACACCCGGGACCCCACTTTCGATCAATTTTCAGAGTCTACACTTCGGTCTTCACTGTTTATATTGTAGTTTTCACCTTCTGAGCTTGTCTTCACTGTTAATACTGAGGTCTTCACTGTCATCACTTGAGCCCTGACCTTCACTCACAGATCCAGATGCAGTAAGTGAGCCACCCGCGCATCGAGACACTTCATAGCTCATGCTCCTCCCCCTAACCTTGAAGCAATCAGCAGTTCAACACCTTATATGACGGTTGGAGCTATAACGGCTGGCAGTAAGTTCAAGCACCGTCAGTACAATAGAGATTTCAGACTGCATGCCGGTGGGCATTACTACAATCTGTGTATGAAAGTGTACATACATGCTCAGTCTACAAACTGTTCTGCATACATGGACGCGAAAATTTGAGAAAAATCTAAGAGAGAAAGTTACAATATTCTTATTAGTTTACACCCTTAGAGCCAAATCCAGGTCGGTTTCAATATCCCCAAACGTTATTGTCGTTTATGAAATCTTTTGACAACGAAAGTATTTTTCGATGCAGTATTCTTCAGAAACTGGGTGTTCGTTTCGACACTCGCGATTAGTGGCATCACACAAATACTTCAACCATAGGACTGATGCTAATGAAAGGAATCTCTATTCCTTAATATTGATTAATATATTGGTCAGGCAGTCACTGCCAGAATGAGTTAATTAAGAGTGAGAAAACAAAGCTAACGAAACAGTAAAGCTCTTAACTGCTGAATTTTCGACAACTTAAAAAATCTAGGGAGCTTCAACACTTATTGGGAAAAGAAACTAAGTACAGATACTAAGTACCATTTCTAAGTGCTGACCATTTCTGTGAAGGCTTAATCTAAACGTATGTAGTGTTCTATAGATTCATAAGATGAACAAAAATTGTGCCGACTCTACAATCACCTACAGGAGAAGAAATTCAATAATTTATTCCGTTAAGTTCAAGGACGTATCATTTACTTCAGTGACCAGGATGCACACGATCCGAAAACAGAACTTTTAACTAGTAAAGATGTTTCGTACACTGAAAAAATGAAATAGAGAAATATGGGAATGGAAGAGATGGGAATCAAGAACAATTTCACCACAATGACACATTTCCTCCAGGGGAAATAGGATAAAAAGAAACTTAAGGTACAGTTAACTTTAGAATTATGAGACTCCTTTGACGGTCTTTGAGTCAGTGTACCGAAATTGCATATGAGTAGCTCAGGGTATCTCTGAAGGTCGATAACTAGAACACACATTGCCAGCATACCTCCTTGAGAGAAGCTTATTAATGTAACGGACCCCTGAGGAAGCGTTAAGCCCCCGAGATACGCTGATGTGCACTCCCCTGCAGCGCACCAATGTGACCTGGGGTGTTGGAGACTCTGTACTTATAAAATGCAGCAGCCTGATAAATGCAATCGCAAAAGTGACTAGAGAGTTGAAATTTCGGGTAAAAATCTCTTGGATTTACATTGCATCGAAATTTAACGTACACGATTTAATCAACATGCGCATTCACAATTCTGGTACCAATCCTGACCTTATGTGTAAGGCCTAACAATTCAGCTACATGTGTCATGTTGTGGACACAGCAGCTTGATAGTGAATTGCACTTACTTTTGTGACTGGCTTCAATTCGGACAGCAAGACAAAGAAATGTCAATTTGAAATGTAGGCCAACATAAAGAGACGTCAAAAGGAGCGCTACTCTTTGTAGTTGAAAAAAATGGTGCTCCACTTCTTCATGTGAACCTATTTTATCAAAATATAACGTCTCAAAGCAAACTAGGAATTTCGCAAAGTGCTGAATTTCTCCACCCAAATATCTGTTCAGCGTTCCATTCAACAAACAATGATAACATTGACGTAATGATGTTTCATCAGACCTATTTTGTTTTGAGTGTCTTCGTTATCAAAGGAATCAATACACGTGTTATTCTTTACACGGAACGAAAAAAAAACTTTTTTATTGAAAACAACTCACCTTTTCTGAAAATTCTGTATTACATTATTTAGCGGGAATTGTTCTTAGAGGTCTGCGACATAAACATTTTTGCATATAGGAACGACAATTACAAGCAAATATTAGAAAAAAAAACAAATTATCGCGAGAGATGGAGTTTGTCTTGCGCTTGTTTTCGTGCTGCGTTGCGGCATCAAAAGGAGACACGGTGACCGAGTTTCAGGTCATTAATTCTCGAGAGAAGTTTCTTGCTGAAGAGAACAACGCATTCTCATACTCCAGTAAACATCGCAAACATTCGCCTTGCTTATCAAACTAACTCAAATGCGATCAATCGGCAAAAAAATAAAATAGAAATACGATTCTTTACACGTGCTACCGATAATTTTTTCGTACGAATGAAAATGGTTCGTGTATTTATTCAGTAATGAGCTTTTCTCTGTCATATTTCTCCTGGGAATTGAAGTAACGTCGAATGTGTTCTTCACAAGGGATTATGTTTAAAAATGAAAGTTACCTCGTCGTCAGTTCTGTTCTGAAGTATATGTCTTATCTGTCCCAAAAATTGTTACCATCTATACTTCGCAGCGTTTATGTCTCCATCAAAATTTGTTTATAATAATTCTTATTTGTGTATTGCTACAGTTATTACAAATCATGTTTACTGTTCTGGCCCACTTGGTCAATTATTCCCTGCTTTTTGTGTTCAATGAATACAAGTGGAGCGTTAAATTCTGTCTGCTTATATCACTTAACTCCGCGTCGAGTGGCTACAGCCAATCAAAATCGACAGCGTGAATCTAAGCATCGCAATTGGCACAGTTATTAGCAATATTAATGTACTACTGGTCAGAAATCTCAGGTTCTGGACAGCTACTTGGCAAGCGATAATAATTAAATTAAAAAATTGATGCTTTAAACTTAACGCAAAATGAAAACTTTGTTTCACTAGCAACAAAATTTCCACAATTCGAAACGTCAAAACACAATCTTAAAAACTAATTATCCGATAACTTGGAGCATGAATACTAAAGTAAGGTAACTTTTAACTTATTACAACCCAATAGGATGACCAAAACGACAACCATACATTGCTAGAGTGTCCTTGATCTTGATGTTGTCGTTCAATGCTGGTCAATTTTGTAACCGCAAGTGGACAACCACAACAAAAATGGAAGACTTAGGGCAGGAAATGAAGAGACCAAATGGAGCAAGAGTCCACTGAAGACAAGAGCAACATCCGCCACCGACTGCCCTGATGGACAGGATGGTCATCGACCACCGTGATGGACAGGATGGCCCCCGACCACCGTGATGGACAGGAAGGGGAGCATGAGAGGCTTCCTGAGAGTACGTGGAAGAAACGACTTCAGTTGTGCAGTGTACGGCCCCCAGGACACATGTCATGGTTCAATTATTACACCACTCGTGCTTTCTGAGGCCGAAATGCCCTGTCATACGTACATGCATTCATGAAACTACGGCTACACTCACACACATTATGCTCAAATTTGTACATTATACATGCATATAATTTCGCAGTTATTATATTGTACACAGATACAATTACAAGCTCTAATACTACATGTATTGTATATGTCCTTCTGGAGCTCTAGTATTATGTATGTATTAATTATCCTAACAGCAGGCGGCGTATGATATGGACATCCATTGGTGTTATCATGTATAGAACATCACATTATTTATACATCTCATATCTCGCTCCTTAGAGTGCTGGTATGCGGCTCGTCAGCACCAACATGCATCAGAAGAACTGTCAGTGATAGACAAGAGCTACAGCACCAGTAAAAAATTAGCAACATGAAAGAATTACCAGTAGTGGAAAATAACTGCCAGCACCACATAAGAGCCACCGGGAAAGAACTAGCATCAACATGAAAGAATTACCAGTAGTGGAAAATGACTGCCAGCACCACACAAGAGCCACCAGGAAAGAACTAGCATCAACATGAAAGAATTACCAGTAGTGTGGAAGACTTGCCATTGCTCCAAGGGAAGCTGCGCACGAGTATCATTAAAGCAGCACCATTCAATCATTAAAATTTGCTGCATTTTATGCTTGATAATGAACTGAAACTTAAACTGGAGCGAATATTTACATTAGTGTACATGATTTGTTTTTGGGAAACATTTCGAAAAGTCTCTCATTTGCACACGGCGGTGTGAACGTTAAGCAAACAAACGATCGTTATGTCTATTTTATTCTAGAACTAATTATACCCCTAAACATTTTCTATACTGTTCAGAAATCAATCTTTGAAAAATATATTACAATAAATATACGTTGAAACATTCTCAATGTTTGAAGTACGAGTACAAATGACAAAAATCTTCTATTATTTGAGAAGGAAATTCAACTGGTATTATTGTATCAAATATGTAGAATATGATATCTAAAATCTGTGTAATTCCTCCAGCATAACCAATTTTACATAAAATTCCTGATTATGAGAGGGATGAGGCTACCTTTACATGCCTCCTCGACTCTAATGTAAAAAAAACTTTACGGCTCGCACATACCGGTATGATATGCAAATGAATATGTAATTTCTTTGAGAAATTCCTTTGGAGCGGAGTCTGATAAAAAATATGATGACCAATGCTTAAGAATGACATTCTTTGGACCATCATTAATTTAAAGCCAATGCAAAGAGCATGAGGTCCATCGACAGCTTGACACAGGGTGTACCGGGGGATGAATACAAGAAGGAGGAAAATAGGAGAGGATAATTAGGGAGGATACACAGCAAGGTGCGGACAGTTAAGTATCAGGAAATTACTCTCATATATTATATATTGTGCACTAAAATTATGATGTATTCTTGTGGTGAATATAAAAAAGTGAGCAAGTCTTAAATTTACAAATTATATTTTACTTTACTTCTGTTTATTTGAGAAGTTTTATTTTTTTCATTATATGCAAGTAACTTCAAAAATTCAGAAAAATTCTCTTATTAAGTGTGATAACAAAAATATCTATATAAGCCTTCTTCCATTTACTGCAAAACAATGCTTATGGAAATTCCAAGACAATTAACAGAGCAGAGTCTGTTATGATATTTGGATTGCCGTTACGCTGTTGAAATATATAAATATTATTTTTATTCCCAAACATTGGTAGTGGTCCGTTACAGAACTTCAGAATGTAATAAATACTGTGATGTATGAGAAATACATACAGTCTGATTGACATTTTCATACATAGAATGATCATTAAGAATCAGGGTACACAATTCTGCTTTTCATGAGTACATGACAGTTCGCATTCCTGAACAAGTGGATGTAGCACACAAGAACCGAGCACTGGCGAGTCTTTAGATGGGCATTGTCCGCTACACAATACACCTCCACATAGAAAGAATAAAACCGAAGCTAAATTTAGTTGTTTGTGTTTCTCGCATCAGAAATAACAGATAATTAAGAGCCAGCGAATATCCACCATAGCACAAAAAAGTGTTCAAGCGAAGAATGGGGCAGCAGAGGGCACGCTAGTATTGAGGAAGTACGGGTTTCTCGTCCTAGATAAAGCTGATAGTGCGAGTGTAAAACAGATACTGAGAATATAAAGCTGATAGTGCGAGTGTAAAACAGATACTGAGAATATAAAGCTGATAGTACGAGTGTAAAACAGATACTGAGAATATAAAGCTGATAGTGCGAGTGTAAAACAGATACTGAGAATATAAAGCTGATAGTACGAGTGTAAACCAGATACTGAGAATATAAAGCTGATAGTGCGAGTGTAAAACAGATACTGAGAATATAAAGCTGATAGTGTGAGTGTAAAACAGATACTGAGAATATAAAGCTGATAGTACGAGTGTAAAACAGATACTGTGAATATGAAGCTGATAGTGCAAGTGTAAAACAGATACTGTGAATATGAAGCTGATAGTGCGAGTGTATAACAGATACCGAGAATATAAAGCTGATACTGCGAGTGCAAAACAGATACTGTGAATATGAAGCTGATAGTGCGAGTGTATAACAGATACCGAGAATATAAAGCTGATACTACGAGTGTAAAACAGATACTGTGAATATAAAGCTGATAGTGCAAGTGTATAACAGATACTGAGAATACCAAATAGATACCGTCAGTGGCAAACAGATAGTACTGGAATGATAACATAAATATCATACTACGCGAGTAAAACAAATAATGCGAGCATAAAACAGACACTGCGAATGCAAAATAGATATTGCGAGTAAAGAAACAAACACTGCAAGGAAACATAAATGCTGCGAGTATAAAACAAGTACTACAACCGTGTATACCGTGTACTACACCTCAAGTGCTAAGTAGGTATTGAGAGTATGTCTTTGCACTGTCACAATGCACAGTTTCATTTCGTCTGAGGTTTTAGATCATACCTCCACAAGTTAAGGCTAAAATGATGAATAAGGGAAGAATGTTATTGGGGATTCAAACTTCCATATTTTCAGCCTAACAACTGAAGCAAACTTGTCCAAAGAGCTAATGGTATTTTTGCCTGAATTTCAGTTGAATCATTTGACACAATTAAATGGATTGATTATAGAAATTCTGACCTCACTAATTTTTGGGAGCACGAGTCTCAGACACGCATCTATGCATTAAATATAAACGATTGAAACTTTTTTTTCACTCAACAATGCAGAAAAATATTCGTTCTAAAAGAGCACGAATAAAAAAATAGCTGAAAAATGCATTTCAACTCTAAATTAACTTTACTGTGACATGGAAATATATCATTGTTCGTATTTCCAACTGGAAAAGTTTAAAAATATCCACATAAATTGTTTAATATAACTCCAATGAAAATATTAAGGCAACAAGTTACAGGAAAACAATAAGGATAATCAAAAGAAAACTGCAAGTAGCTTAACATTCACGAGACGGGAATGTGTGAGTTTTTTGTCAAAATAAAACGATGATTGAACATTCTACATTTTGGTGTATGATACGAAGAAGACAACTTGAAAGTTCTGAATAATTGGTCCAATACATAGATGTCATAAAGTGCTCACTGAACACGCACCAGTGTAACCTACCAAAGGATCGATACAGGTCAACAATTATCGTGTTCTCACGACCAAGAAGAACAACAAAATTGATAATCTTCAACAACCCTAGCTAAAATGCCGTGTATTTTATGTACATACGTACAATGTACTGTTGCGTATCCTACCCACGAAATACTGTTTGTCTTATAATACTGTAATTTGAACGGGTGATTTCGTATACTGACACCTATCACAAGTGAACTTAATATTAATGCTGAAAATATTATTGAGGTTCAGGTCATCGTTTGATATATAAAATGCAGTGTAGCAGTTTAGGGAAACTGTCATTCAAATCCATAAATAATTAGTCTCCAAAAGTGATGGGATAACTGAGTTCAATATTCTAGAAAGAAGAAGCTTCTTACGAAATTTCGTTACACAACACATGTGTCAAAGAGAGTTAATTTCGAGTACGAGACGATCACTCAGAGTTGACGTGCAGCATGTAGCTGCACAGTATAAATAATTGTGCGCACAAATCTGTACACCCTTTAAAACAATGTGAAAGTTAACTTACGACAAGAGAGAAGATCATGAAATAGTGAAGGGAGTTCACACAGCTTGAATTTAACGATGATGTCCAAGATCAGTTGAAATTGTCGGACTTAAATTGAGAGAAGTTTATTCAAGAAACTTATGGCTTAAAAACAGTGTTTGCATGCTCTCAAAACACTGCGCACTCAGATGGTCATAAACTGCTTAGTGCAAATGCAGCCACATAACAAATTTTGCAGCTTGACCGAGCCTCATTGGAGCATCATTTTCCACGACACAAGGGCAAAATAAAACGCTGTGTTTATCCAGCCCTAACAACTCCATCTCTGCAAGTCATTCCTAAATGCAGACTTTACGGTGCCGGGTTAGCACCGGCTCAATAATACGAGGCTTTCTGTCGCCGGACTTCACGAGTTCTGCAGTCAGCAAACTGAATTTTTCCTTCTAATTCTGTGAGAGCATTCCATACACTAGGTTATATACAGAATTGTCTGCATCATTTTGCTGTGTTTCCAAATTGCATTAGGATAAACTAATTGTACGTCATATTTTGAGTAATATTTCCTATTTCAAAGTACGTGTGACCCATACTGTGTTTCCATCCATCCACTTCTATGCCAACTGCTGCTGGGAGGTTGACAATGTGAGTTCGAAACTGTATTTGTGAATTTATTCCGTTGAATAAGCCAAAGCTACGTTCAAGTTTTACATGCCAACTTAAGGTAAGTAGTCATGAATTTCATATAAATTTACTATGGTACACAATTTGTCACGTTATCTTCATGGTCCCCATTAATTCATGTTTTGTCCAGTTAGTAACCATAGCTCTCACGCACAGTATTTCACCAACCACGATACCCCACACTAAGCAAATTTCGAATACTTAGCAAGTGTAAGTCATGTAACCTCGAGGTACCTGGACGAGAAGCGTGGAAACCGCAGTTATTAAATTTAGCAGCATATCAGTCTCATTGTAAGACGCCTATGCATTCGACTCAAATCCTTGCATAAATGATTTCAGGCACGCAGTATCGTACCTTTATTACACGCCATCGTAAATGCAGCGAGCTTTGTCAAATGAAGAGCGATGTTTCTCTGCTAGGGAGGTGAGTGCAACAAGAAAACATTCCTAAGATCCTCAGCCTTTTCTTCCTTATAAATCCTTTGTTCGAAGCTGAGAACAAGGCCACCGTTAGAAGCAATAGCGAGAGGTTTTCATGTTAGTATGCGTCCAAACAAACACAGAATATAGAATACATGCAGAGACTTTAATTGGTAAAGAATTAAACTAAGAAAAATAAAAATGATAACAATGGGGTTAACAAACAAATTTTAGTCATGATTTAGTGATGACAGTACATGAAAAAAGCAACGATAAGCTTTTCTAATTGTTCTGAAGTCTAGCGTAGAAGTGATAACACACATTAATACCATAGCGAGGTCATCAAAAATAAAAAAAACAGAAATGCTACAACACGAAATGCAATAAAAACACGAAGAAATGCTACAATGGTACAACGATCGGGGAACGATACGTGGCAATAAAACATCGCAAACAACGAGCCAGTTTGTTAGCAAAGAGTGGGAAATAAAAGGCAGCGCGATTCATTGCAAGAGACGCACTGGGCGCTTCCTTTTCAGACTCCTTTGAGAGGATATCACGTTTTTGCGCGTAAGGAGGACCCAAAACACGGCCCTGGAGACACTGCTCAGCACAATACAATCGACGAGAGATGCCATCACGGCCCGATAACAAGACTATTGTGAGACATTCTGCCTCTCTCCACCTCACTCCCAAGTAAATTGAGCCTAAATGACTCTTTATTCCATAAATGCAACACTGTGAGACATCGTCCTTCAAAAAGAGTGCTCAAGAAAATGAAAGATGAAATGCTAAACATCACAGCGTAACAGGATTTTTTAGTTTCTGATCTAAGTTTAGTGATACTATGTTTCTTTTCGTTTCCAAATATACAGTAATTATTTAATAAATACATAGAAAACGCATTTGTCCTTAGAAATTTTTCAAATTAAAAATTTGTAAAACTAGTAGTACTTTTTTAATTATCGAGGGGTGCAATAAAAACGCCATTGAAAGCGATGAATCAAATATATAAGTGTGTCTGTTTCATGGTAAATTAAAAGCCTCAACTGGAGCAGATAGAAGAGCAAGTGTTATTTTACTATTTTACAACCATAACAAAATATATATTGTTTGAATTTGCTGTGACAATATAATTATGTTACATGGAAATTAATCATATTGAAGAATTGAATGACGAGTTAATTCTTGTATTCCTCATTATTATTTACGACTATTTTTATAACTTAACACAATTAATGCAACTCGTGTTTTCATAGAAATTATTCGTTTCTTACGAAAAACCTTCGTTTCCTCAGGATTCTACTCACGTACCTAGGACTTTCCTCAAGACTTCTTCTCAGAACTCTACTCGGATTCCAAGGACTCTACTTCTCTTCAGGGCTACTCGAATTCCCAAGACTCTACTTTGTCTCATGGCTACTTCTCAGGGTTCTACTTCTCTTCAGGGCTACTTCTCAGGGTTCTACTTCTCTTCAGGGCTACTTCTCAGGGTTCTACTTCTCTTCAGGGCTACTTCTCAGGGTTCTACTTCTCTTCAGGGCTACTTCTCAGGGTTCTACTTCTTTTCAGGGCTACTTCTCAGGGTTCTACTTCTCTTCAGGGTTATCCCGCTGCCGACATGGTTGACGCGGCTAGAAATACGGCATGGGACTTGGGTAAACAACCGAATAATTATCGAAGTAATTATCCGACCCAAGAATGGGCCCGAAGGTTCGTTCCTATAGCTTCATTCTATTCTATTCTATTCAGGGCTACTTCTCAGGGTTCTACTTCTCTTCAGGGTTACTTCTCAGGGTTCGACACTGAGAAGTAGAATCACTTGCAGGACTATTTCTCAAGACTTTACTCGCTCCTCCGTGACGCCACGCTCGCTTTCTAGGAGAAGTACCTCTTTCTAAGCATCGATGCCATCGTGACACGTCACAGCAGCCGCGACACGAGGGCCGCACATGCAGACACGGACGCGTCACCGCAATGCCCCTGCAGAGTTTCCCACGGCGATGCGCGACCTCACACAACCAAAACACAGCTCGCATCCCTTGCGCAAG
Organism: Trinorchestia longiramus; assembly: GCA_006783055.1. Taxonomy (NCBI): domain Eukaryota; kingdom Metazoa; phylum Arthropoda; class Malacostraca; order Amphipoda; family Talitridae; genus Trinorchestia; species Trinorchestia longiramus. The sequence continues at coordinate 15,709 of VCRD01001795.1, forward strand.
ATCAATAGCATTTATAGTGTTCAGCATTTGTTAAACAACATCATTTAACTGATAAAACTAAACCACCTCAGTAAAATGAAGCGTCTTGAAGACATTCTTCGAAAATATTTCATCCCAAGTTAAATCAAAGATTTGTCGCTCAAGGTGTTCGTTTCTTTGTACAAATCAGTAGAAGTAGATATTTGAAGAAATTGCTAAAAATTATACAATCATAAATTTAGAATGCATTACATCCTTACAGTTGACAATAAACGTTTTCCTCCCGAAACTCATCTTAAAATTATGAGTTCCCTGAACGGATCCAATAATAAAAAAATTACTGAGATAAAACTAATCTAATGTTAAGCATTTCGCAAAAAATACAAAAATTATAAGGCGTCTTTGCTGTGTCCTTTCAACCCTGAGTAAATTCATGATGGTTTCAAAAATTCAGTTTTCTTATACGTTGTTTTAAATGGCAGGCAAAAGAACCAGCCAGCGGTCTCCCAAACGAGCAATGACAGCATGACGACAGAACATAAAAAGCTGACTCGCTTAACTAAGTGAATGTTGAGAAGCTTGTTCAGAATAAAGTTAGTCTTTTGCATGAAAAACACGAGTGAGCACCACACATGCACCCGGACAGTGAAAGAAGAGATGAGGACATCGTACACAGAAGCAACAGCTGCATATGAAACAGATCAGAACAAGTCGTTGGGAGCAGCTCTGAAGCATTGGAGTGCATACACTTACAGTATAGTAAATCGTGGAATTCTGTGAATGGTATCTTCACTTTCTTGGCAGTCCACGATGCTTTCAGTAATTTCATTTAGAATAGAATAGAATAGAATGAGGCTATAGGAACGAACCTTCTGGCCCATTCTTGGGTCGGATAATTACTTCGATAATTATTCGGTTGTTTACCCAAGTCCCATGCCGTATTTCTAGCCGCGTCAACCATGTCGGCAGCGGGATAGGATATTTGAGGATATTATTTCTTTACTTTTGCTACTTGCTAACAAACATGGGGCAAAAAGGCTTAACTTCTTTTTCGTCATTTTCAGGTGCTAATGTTGCTCTGCGTGAGGGCTGCGTAAATTTGATTTTTTTAATCTGTGAGGATTATGACCAAAACCAACTTTTTTATGTAACACATGCAAGTAGGAGTAGATATTAATATTTTTACTCCATACCATTCTAAGGTCCCTTTTCTTTTTGTATTGTACTATTTAAAACTAACTTTTCTTTTCGTTTTGTGACTTGTAGCCATCGTTTATTCTTCAAAAGTGGAGAATAATTTTCAACCTTGGAAGAGAAACACAGACACGTAAGAGAAGATCCATAAATGTAGCTATTCACGAAACCTTTCAGCGAGCAGCCTACAGACTCGCTAGATTACAATACAAGAAGAGGTCCGAGGTACTTCAGTCTTGCTACGATAAAAGACTAACACTCTGCCTGCTCACGAACTCGCACAATGGAAAATATTTCCAGCATGAACAGCTCTGTAATTTACTCGCACGCTTTCACAGGTTTCAAGAACCTGAGAGCAAGTAAGTGCCCCAAGTCGGAATCTAAAAAGCATTTTTCAGTGGCGTTCCTCGAAATTAGAATGAAAATGTGTTATTCATCACGATTGGTTTCAAAAGTAGGAAACTACTCAGAACAGATACGAAACAGTCATATAATCAATTCTTTGTACACATGATATTGAATCATAAATACTCTAAAGAACTTTATTTCAACGGCCATGATCTCTCGAGCAATCGACAGAGTAGAATAAGTAGAATAACAGTCGGCACTCGCATTTTACATCATGGTAAACTACGCTGTAAAAATCCCCCCTCTACACTCCATGATGATGACAACTCGATATCCGCACAGCAATGAATGTAAATGAATGTCCACACAACAAAAGCAATTGAATGATGACTATTGCGATACAAATTTCAAGTTCACTCGCAACAAAGAAGAAGTGAGTTGAGACTTCACAACTGGATCATGATGGCCCTTGTTACAGTAAAATTTAAGAGACCCGTTTTAGCAAATGGAGAAAGACCATATCCTTCGCATCGATGTAGACTGAGTGCCAGAAGCTTTTCATTTGCCACTAAAAAAGAAACATTTGTCCTATGGAACTCAATTTATTTTTGAAGACATGATTCAGACCAAAAGCCCTCAATCATTTAAATTAGATCTCAGCATTAATATGTCCAGCTCTTCCATCGTCTCGAAATTAGTAGCAGAGAGGGCGAGTATCTACGGATATAAATCGTCACAAAAAAGTCCTCAGCAAGAGAAGAGAGGAAAATTCCCATTATAGAAGATTTGGAAGAGCTCTTTCTATTCTGAAACCTAGGATGCAGATTTGCTTGGCTCGACGTGGAGCCAAGTGATTGACTAGCTCTACGGTCGCCAAGTCAGCAGCTTGTAGAAAAAGTGTCTTGAAAATGTGGTCTCAACATATGAGGACAATTTTCAGATGATTTTTATAGTCTTCGCTAACATTTATAAATACTCTACTTGATTAATGACCTGAGTGTTTTGAAACTTTTCTTCAATAAAAAGGCTGTACGAGTAACTAACCAGATTTAATGTACTGTGTTGTTAATAAAATCTCATCACAATCCCGTCGGTAAAACCACATAAGTTGAATAAGATAACAAAATTATGAACGTGTGCATCTGGACAATAAAGATCTTTCAAGTCGGTTGGAAGTGAAACGAAGACGGAAAATGCTATCGCGTAGAGAGCTAGAGAGACTCGGTAAATTTAGTAATGTAGCCAACAAAGTAATAACTCAAGGTGACATCTTAAGAACACAAGTGACAAAAAATTCAAAAGTGAAGACTCAAAAATACATTTCTAGCGCCGTAATGAGTCTAAATTAGCTAAAATTTCATTACATGGACTTGTACACAGCTAATAAAGCAACGGTTGAAACCATGCTAATATTAATAATAGAATAGTAAATAAGGATCAGATAAGGGCTAAATGAGACACGCGGTCTACCAGAAACAAGTTCCGATATTGGACAATATATCGCTTGCAGCCACAAACATTAGTAAACTATTACCGTGGGAAGACGGCAAGCGTAAACACTAATTTCAGCACCAACTGAATTACAGAACCCTTGACTTAGAACGAATATAACTGCACAGCTTCTCAATTAGGATGTGTGGATCTAAGTGTATCAATGCCATTAAGACTAGCAGCGCATTAATGTAACAGAACTCTAAAAAATTATTAAAATCTTCTAATACAAATCATACTTGGGTCACTGATTTAATTGATTTTTTAATGATCACACGTGATTCACATGATTCTTTCAGAAATGCTAAAAAACTGAAACGAGTACAAGCCTGTGGAAACTTTCCAGTTGATTTATAGCTAAGAGAAACATAACTCTCGAACTTCTATTACAACAAGGAATATAAAACACAAGGGATGCTCCGACAACAGTTTGTGTGCTAGTATCTCAAAGCTGCCAAAAAACAAGTTTATATATTATACTAGTAATAATAAGAGTGCTTTGTCTCGTTTGTTGTTAAGAACATTCATTAAAAGATGCCCCATAAAGCCGCTTCATTATGCGTCACGACGCAGGCCATGAAAGTGCTAGATTGCCAACAGAGATGTGAATCGGGAACGCTAATTACCTTGAACTCTAGTGACTAGGATGTGAGACTTAGACCTCAAACAGAGCTCCTGTCTATTGCTGCATCTCTTAGTCCTATTCTTTACTAGCTAGTTCCCGATTTGAACTTGATACATCTATCGATATTCTCCTCTTATTTTGGGAGTAAAATCCAAGTGTGGGACTCCGACTCGACAATATAGGACAAAATCTTTTGATTTTTCTAAACATTATCTGAACCTGAATGATACTATAAACGCATAATAGTACTTCGTTGAAGATCAAGTTCATATTGTAATGATAAGAACAGATTATCCCTTGGGACACACTCACACACCCCAGGGCGTTCATGCCCCTCAGTTGGGAAACCCCTGATTCAGATCCATGGGATATATTCACGCACCTTTAAGGATTCATGCACCTCAGTTAACCCTTCAACCGATAGAGACGTTTACTGTACACACGTTTTCAACAAATGTACTTTTTCCAGACTTAGAAGTGTAAATATGCCCTGAACTCAAACATCAAAACCAGCTACAGACTTTTCCAATGACCCATGAAATCTATGGTCCACTATGACACAAATGAAGAGTATAAAAACACTATAATATGAACTAATATAAAAATGGTTGAAAATGAAATATTTTTTGCAGAAATAATAGTTGGTGAAGAGGTTAAGGAACAGAGAACAGAGGTAGGTAGCGCACAGCAAAGAAAAGAAGCGTCCGCCACTGCACTATCGGATGAGTGCAAGGCTGGCGGAACTAAGGGAGGTTAGTGGCGTTTCCATTGTCACTCGAGACTTTTTGAGGGAACATTGTGTCAAGGTTAATAGTGGGGAAATAAGACCTATCAAAGTCAAGATAATAAACTGCTACATTTTCGCCGCTAATGTTAAAAAAATTGGGAACGTTAAAACGCAACATCGAGTTAGCATTGGACCGAATGTGGACCGAATGACCGTTTTCTTTTACAAGCATTCGCGAGTTATACAACAGGTCATATTTACCAAACAATTTACACACATGCATGTGTGTCTGGTAATAAACATGATGCAAGGACGTTTGATAGTAGTAATGAAATCGTTATGAGATAATCATAAATATTATTAAAGGTGTGATGATAGCCATACTAATGCTTTTCAAGGTTAATTAATTACGTTTAGTTTAGTAACGGAGCAATTTAGCAAAAACTAGTCAAAATTAATAGAAATGTCAGTATATGAGAATGCAAACGTCCCCAATTTCACGAGATAAAATACACCAAAAATAAAAATCCTTGATAATCACTTGAATTAAATTGGAATAATAACATCCAGCTCTATCGCAGTGCGGGGAAATACCTCGCATTTTAATTGCGATAAGCCTCTTAACTCCAATCTGATTAGAAAAACTTCTCACGATAAATGACACTGAGCTAGTAGGGTAAAAGGCTACAAGTTCTTACTCAAATGAAATGTTGGTCAAGTGAGAATATTACAAAATTATACCTGAAAAATAACGATGATAATGACTTTTTTAAATGTACGAACGAGATGATTTCTAAAACAAACATGATAAAAAAAGGAGCTTACTGAATAACTGTTTCACGTATAACCGAAAGCGGAATTTTAAAAAAGCAACGGTCACACTGAAAAGTTTCTGGACTTTTCATTTATTTGTCGAAAATTACATTCTCAAAATAACGCTAAGACTAGAAATCAGACCTCAAAATTCGACGCAGCCTCTCACTTGAATAATTTACATTTCGAACTAAATCACGGGTAGAATTTCACTTATTTCAGAGCCCTGGTACGGTGTATTGCGTGAGGCCAAGACGAGGAGTCATGACTGAACAGTGCAGAGTAGACGTCAAAAGGGCAACCAGCTCATCTACAGGAGCCGCGGGGTCACCGGCAATGAGCGCTAAAAGAAGATAAATAGGTCCAATGACCAGCTTTAGGGGACGTAGGGACACAGAAGCAGGTCACTCCAGGCACGATAACGCGATGACACTTGCTGATGGGCTCATAAAACGACTCTTGTGAGGAGCACTCGTGCCTTCTAGAGGTTCTTTTGCCGAAGATCAATTGCTTCAAGTTTCCCGAGAGTCTGGAAGATCCTCGTGCACGTACGCCCTCGTGTAGGTATGTAGAAGAAGCATCAGCAAACTATCTGTGGAATAACGAGGCTAATAGTCCCTTCTGGAAGAAATCAGTTCTTTTCTAACGCCATGGGCAATGTTACATGAACAAAATGCATAAAACGGTGATTCGAACTAGGTATCAACCCCGTATAAGCACACGAGAGGAAGTGACGATACTCGCCTTGTTTAATCTTTGATAGTAATGAATGATGCACGGATATATAATTGAAATTACAAGTAATTCCTTTAGACGACTGAATTTGAATCAGCTTTGAACCTCAAGAAGCACGATGCCAAAATACATTGCCTCCAGAAGAGTAAAGGCGCTGTTCAACAAATATGCTGAGACAGAACGTGACCAAACCACCACAGCCAAGCAAATGGAGCAGACGAAATTTTGAGGGATGTAGTCAAAACACAATAGAAGTGGGGCTTGCTTTGGGCACGGATGCAAAATATGAGCTCGGCTGGAAGAGTTACGGTCCACGAGTGTATGTACTAACCACACCATGCAATACTGCCTACAGTTTAATGGGCACTCATGCTCGTGATCTCTGTTCACCAACACGAAACACAAGAATATCTTGAACAAACAATTGAAGAAGTTTTATTTCAGAATACGAAGCTCTGCTAACACTATGAAAACTATGACGTTCTAGGAGCGTAACTTTAAGGCCTGTCTTCATTATTCACTTGACACTATGTCTACTGCAACACGCGTGTTCTTTCAACAACTGTATGTGTGAAATATCTGTACTTGAGCGAGCTTAAATTGAGTCACAGCAGCTTTGCTGACTTAAGTGTAAATTCATAATTGAATTCTATTACATGAATAAATGCAACATTTATGTATTTCAATTCTGTTCCGCAAGCTCTCTGCCTCACTGAAGGTCAAGTCCGCGGATGAGAAGACGGAGCGATACAGAGATCTATAATATTCATGGAAAGTCCCGCTAATCCGCCTCTGTAAAGTGCTCAGGTGCATCCTCTCATGCCTCCATACGTGGAGCAGCTCTTTGCTGAAATTATTCCAGAGCAATTTGGGATTTTCCGGCATATCTTTCCGTTATTTAGAAACGGGAGAGCGAACCTCGAGAAGAAATCGGTTTATTTAGTACCAAGATAAGGAGGAAGATTTTTTTTCCTCGGAGGGTGAATACCTTTGCGTAAAAAAGTTCCAAGAGCCCCTAACTCCACCCTTAGTTTCAGATATTAAATTTTGATTTAATTTACTGAAAAGACATCCGCTACATCTCCAGTATTCAAGTAAATACGAAATCTCAGATAGAATTAATTGTACGCGCTGAAATTAAAACTGAAACTACAGTGTCAATAAATAAAATAGTTCCTGGCAACTGTTTTCAAAAACAAAAGAGGAAATAAAAACCAGAAGCACAAAATTAAGTTCAAATGCAGTTGGAAAATACATAGAACAAACCTTTATTTAGTTGGAATGTTCAACAGCAACCATTTAGTATAATAGGCACAAAAATACACCATCATTCATACTAAAACATCAATATTTACTCACGTTAAAAGTTCAGCAAATTTGTATTATTCTTGCCAACAAAAGAATACGTAAATCGTCGTTGTAGTGAAAAATAACTTCTTTAAAACAAGACAAATCTATGTGAAAAAAGGCTCTAAGAATAAGTCTTTGGCGGGTTTTAAAAATGTTAGGTCGTGCAACTTGGCCACTCTTTTGTGAATCGCAGACCATTTTCATCAAAAGACAAGACAACGTTACGTAATTTTAAAAATATTTTGTTGAAAATTGCATCAAAGCTTCAAGATCAAGTTACAAATGTAACATGATGCTGCCTTCAAAAATCAAAAGGACCTTAGTTTACACTTTCTATCCTTAACAGAAGAGACATAAATAGCAAAAACTAAGGCTCTTTTTTTCACTCAAGAGACTTGCAGGAGCTTGAACTAAGAAAGACGCTGAACTTTCCCATTTCCTAACATGTGTTTCATTCACGGTGTCTTTCAGCGGCAACAACAAATTTATTTATCTTGGAATGATATTCACACCTAAAAATGCATGTTCACTAGAAGCAAACCATTATTTTACCAAGTAGAAAAACAATGAACATTTCGTATATAAGAGCTACGTCGAGGGTTAATAGCTCGACAGACTACCTCTACGTTGACGTTTTTCGGTCCTTACGTATTATCGGGAGGACCTTTGATTTTTACTTTTTCTTTTTTTTCACAGGGTTTGTTGGTTAGGTTAGGTTAGGTTAGGTTAGGTTAGGTTAGGTTAGGTTAGGTTCTTGACCGTTTCAATAAATAATTTACTTTAATTTTTGAGTCGTTTTTTTAAAGGTCCTCCCGATAATACGTAAGCACCCGTTTTTCTTTATGACTTTCCTACTTTATTTCTAATCATAAAACTACGGATACTTTCTAAACATTTCTTACGAAACAAAACGAACGAAAACATAACTTTCAATATTCTACGCAGTGATCTTCACTCACTACTCTACGTATAGGAACAATTATGAAACACCAAAGAAAGTAAGAATGTACGAGGTAATTATCAGCAATCTTTCATCACACACACGTTTCATACGACCAGTTTGAATATTTCATTTCAGAAATATTTCTAGAGCACATTATAGTTACACGCATTGACAATCAACTTGAACTATCAACTGAGATAAATCAAAATTCTACTTGGCATCAATGGTTCGCTAACGATACACACACAGGGTGGGTTATAAGCGAGATACCTCTGTGGATGCGGGATTGTCGGTGTGACTGCTACACTAGCTGCACTGATATGCTGAAAAAAGTTAGCTTACTTATGGCACACCCTGTACAAACATACTTAACACGTTGACTCCGATTGCCTGATTGGTGTAAAACTTCATTTTGTACGCATAGTCACTAGAAGGATCTGAAAAAATTACAGAACCTAACCTCAGTGGTACACATACGTACCACTTCGGAGTCAACGTGTTGAACACTTTTATGTATATTTCCCCCGTTAGCGAGACTCTGCGTTTACCCGAGACGTGAATGCTTGTGATTACGGAGCATCGTCTTTCCCCGCTCGGCTGCCTCATATCCGGGCACCAAAGCCAAGTTGTGTTAGCTTGTAGGGCAAACTATTGAATCGTTATACAACAAAAATTTGGAAACTTTATCAATTTAATCCTATGCTACTGTTAACTTCTTTCATAAAGCGGTAACACGGCAGACGAAGTGAGGAAATCAATATTTCTAAGTATTCAGTACGCGATTAAATTCAACATCGTTTCTGCATAGAGATTTGTAGAGCGTGATTTATTAATAATATTAAAACTAGATTTTACAATTCGATAGAGATTTCCAAAAGAAAGAATAAACTCTTTATGAAATTAACCTAATGTGCTTTCTAATCAAACGATTAAGAACACGGGCACAAAGATTTTTTCTTAGGAAATAGAGGAAATAACGTGGCCAATAAAACTCCACATGTTCTTTCTAAAAACAGGAAAAATGGCGAACAGAACAACACTTATTTTCTTCCAAAACAAAAAATAGGATGGCAAATAGAACATAACAGATATTAGATGGATAATTAAATGGTGAGAACCATTATGATGAAAATTATAAGTCATAAGAGTAGAGAATCTGGAAGCAAAGCTCCAAACGCCGACCTGAGCGATTTGGGAGAAGCTGCGGTGAGCTTCCTCAGAGGCTAGTGATCGATCTAAAAAGTTGGCTGAAACTTGAGAACTTTATGCCCGCTTACATGTACAAACTTTATGAATTATTTACAGATGAAAAGGGAATTTCTTTGGGGTTATGGAACGCGATCGTAACGAACCACATGTGATGTGGAGGTGCAGCTCGTCTACAATACACAGTTTCAACTCATGATGATTAAGAACAATTCTACCCTTCTACTACTAATGTAATCACTGATGTTCTTCACAAGTGTCGAGACACAAACGCTGAATTCACTGTGATGAAATATCAAAAGCGTTTGCAAAGAACTGAGGACTTTAATCTACATTTAGCACTAATACGAGAATGAATTTCTATTGAAATTACTTACAATGAAATTCTTTAAGCCTGTTCCGCGTACCATTTATTCAAGCACTATTTCACCTCGTGTTGAAATGACATCAAATGACCATGTATTCAGAAAGATATAATCATTTATTTTTCTCTATTCGTTGCCTTCTTTCACATGCGTCTTACAACTAAGTGAATTAAATTTCAACAGTTCTTAATAAATTTCAAGATGGAAAAAGATAACTCATAATTTGTATTGACACGTATCTTTCAACACGTGTCAATACAAATCGATGAGTAGTAAATCTTTGGAAACATATCACATCTTGTTCTAAGGAGAAAAAATTAGATGAAAGACTGTTAACGTGTAAAAAGATCTTTGGAGTTTTATAGAAAATAGAATTGAGTTCATTCTTTTACCTTATATTTGACAATGAATCAATTTTAATGAATAAATAACCCAAACTTTGTTTGGAAAAATATCATGATTACTATAATTACCCGAGAATAATAATTTCAAAATTCATGCAACATTTATTGTGGGGGCAAAACTGAACTCCTATAAGTTCTACTGTTAACTAGGCTCATTTTAAGGTAAAATTCTATCGTATGATTTGAATAGAACAGAAGTCGAATGAAGTTTTATTTGTTTCCTCATAAAAACTATACTGTATAGCCTAGTCATTATTCCGAAATACCATTTGAAAAAAAAATAAATAACGATTTTATTTTTGGAAATGCGCTACTCCAAGTGAAAAAGACTGGGTTTTAAGACGTCGCATTGACTTGAAAATTATAGCTCTCAAAGGAACACTGGACGCACGACGCAAATCCAACAAAATAGTAAGGTAGTGAAGTTCAGCGAGCCTCCCCAGAGAGTCAGAAGCCTCGTGGCTTTGAAGTAATTAATTGATCGAGTCACCTGATTCTTCACTGCGCCTGTCCTTCTTTTATAGTCGTAAAAATACAACGCCTGTTTAACAGCGCAGCCCAGGCTTTGACTTAATGGTCACGCCAAAACTGAATTCAAACACAAGAAAAATCTTCAATTTCAATAAGGGTTCCCCCAACATCAGGGCATTCACGAAGGATGCAACACAAAAAATATTAAAACACAATTGACTGCATGCAAATAAAATTGTCTTATGGAGCCAACAAGTGCAAGACGTCGTTAAAAACGATAGACCACAACTGTTATTTTTCTACAGTATGGAAATATATACTGCTAACAGTGTTTGCTTAAGTTTAGTTCTTTACAACCCGCGTTGAAATGTTCCATGGAAATGTCAACACTTGTTGGATAGAACAACACTATTGAAGTAACACCACAGGCGCTCTTTATACGATGCTCGTTTAAGCAATTTTCAAGATGCATGTGCTGATCCCAGTATAATTTAACACTATATGTTTGTATGCTGTGCGCCCGTAATGCCTAAACTTTCTACACCTATAGCTACTGAAAGCCCAAACATATTAGGTTCTACGGTCCCAAACACATTAGGTTCTACGATCCCAAACATAGTAGGTTCTACGGTCCAAACATATTAGGTCCTACTATCCAAAAACATATTACATAGGTTCTACGATCGGGTTGAGAAGCACAACAAGAACATGCAATGTTTATTTTAAGTACTTTCAAGTAGCACCAAGGTTTGATGATACCCACAAGGAACACAAAAATAGTAAATTCTATAGGAACAATTTCTTAGCACACAAGTTATTTAATAATCTGAACAATCACCTAAGTCACAAGTGAGGTTTACTAATATGGAGCGCCAGCTTTATTATCATGAGTTTAAAATTGGTTCTCCTCACTTAAATGTAAAACTGGAGCTCCTTAATTAAATTTTCTGTATCAGGATGACTGGAAAAAATTCTATGTTCATAGAATAAATCTGCGTGTAAAAAGCGTACGGTTCGCACTGATAACGGTGCAGTGTCACTATCAGTCGGCATTAAATGTACGTATATAATGCCAATACGCGCAAAATTAACTATTGTACAGCAAGAGCTTCATGGTTAGACCGTGGTATCAATATCGGAATTATTTTAAATCAATGGCATTGATTCATTCACAAATCATTCATTCATAAACGACACACCTGCGTTCGCTGTATATATACCATTTTATATATAAAGCATTGTGAATAACTTCAGCATGAACCAAGTTGACGCCTTTTCTCGCTTTAAATCGAAATAGAACACAGAAACCAGTTCCAGTTAGGATGTTCCAATTATTTGAAGCTCTTATTTTTAGTGGCGTACCGTCAACTGGGAACTGAGATAGTGCAATCTAAACTTAGAAAGATATGAACTTGAGCTAAACAAAGAAAAAACAAAACTCCACAGAAGACTTTCAAAATCCTGAGTCAGAAGCAGTACCCAATCTGATTCCATTATTGGATTGACCTATTCTTTCGTGAAATATATCAAGATCGGTGGAAATCACATTGATTAGATAGAAAAATTAGATTGGGAAATGCAATAAAGTTAACTTTATGTGCCTTTTCACAATATCTATGATTGTAAGGACACAGAAATAAAAATGAGGACACCATGCAAATCAATCTGCAAGAAATTCTAGATGAAACAATCAAGCAAAGCAAACAAACATAGAGGAAACGAAAAAGTTTTCAACCTTGAAAAAATTCCGAAATAAACAATCAAGCAGAGAAAAAGAGAAGGGTGAAAGCATTTCATTTAGGAACTGAAGAACAAGAAGCAAGAGATGTAGAGCTGAAATCTGCATCTCTCCACCAGTCCCCTGACAAGCTGAAGCCTCGTATAAAGATAAACTCGAGCCCCTAAAAAAACCGTCAATACAGTTCTCAGTCTAGCGTATTTAGAGACAAGTACGAATAATAATTAAATATTCCAGTATTTATATATCAAGAAAGCATTAATTGAAACTTCAAAAGTAAGAAGAATTAAATACTGTCGATTGCCTATATTGTATCCTAGCATTTCTGAAGACGATGAGCTAGTGAACAGTATAACCTATTTATAGTACACGTATTTGCAATGCAAATTATACGATGTAGCAGGTTCAAGCATTTATTATTCAATATATGTAAAAAAACATGAAATCAGTAAAGAAACGCTCCTTATCATTTGAAAAAATCATACGTCATGAAACTATGGCGACGACGTCAGATCATAAATTTCATCAAGCTAATGAAAATTTACATTAACTTATAACATGTTTCCACAGATGCAACAGTGCCAGCTAACCCTATGCACAATGAAGAATGTAGATTCGAGCGTACGCTCAGGCCTATATGCCTTTAGTTATGATTCTCCTGACCATGTGTTATGCATTTGGACAGGTTCGTAATTTTAACTGTCAAGTGCAAAATACGGGAGAAGCGAATAACTTGAAAACTAAGAAGCCTCTCACACTCCATGTAATGACATGGATATTCCATACTAAACTTGTACACTAGCTACACCTCCCAGTACGTGGATGTAACACGCTTACTCGTTTTATTTAAAAGCCGCCATGCGGACAGCAGCAAACGGGAGAGTGCGAAACTAGTGGCACAGTAAATGCCTCACACAAGAGATCCATCAAGAGCCGGAGGACAGGCTTTCAATTAAAGAAGTCACAATTTGAAGATCAAATCCACGCGCACATTAAACTTAATGCATTTATTCATGAGAGGGTTCGTGTCTACAGTATTTGCACGAGTTTTACTACTGGCACCGCTGAAGTTGCAGCAGCAGATTCAGGACAGCTTAACTGAAACGCTGTATCATAAATTTGTACTCATTAAAGTGTTCGTAGAGTAACATCGTGGTACCAAAACCTAAGTGTTGTGATGAAAGCTTGAGCTAATTGGTATTATTGACGTACACCGTTTATAAGACGCAGCCTCAACAATCACATCGGTATAAATTAGCAGGCTATGGCGTAATAGAGCCTTACGATACGGGCATACCTGCAACGCACGTAGCTTCGCAAGATGACGTACTCTCAGTTTTATGCCATACAAGGCGAACTGAGATTCCAGCATGAATGAAGTACACACATCGGACAAATTAATGAAGATCACTTTTATTATTATAAAAGTGGCAGTGTGATTTCACCGAGCAGTAGAAAATATATTTAGAAAGTAGCTCAAAAATTTAAAAACACGCTGTCCAAATTATTGACTTTTTAATTGAGTATCATACCGCCCTGTACTTAGCAATATTGTTCTACTCTTCAAATGCACGAATCTCGTGATGAGAGACAGCACTTGTTTACAGCGTAACATAGAACTCTGTTGTAAGAGGTTTTGAACTTGCAAGATTCCCATGCATGTGTTGCAGGGCAGCAGTCGCACTGTACTTGTCCAAACAGAATTATTTAGGTGACCATTGAGTTCTCATATCACATTTTCAGTGGCTATTTCATGATTATTGCCCTCCATATTTTTGTTTAATTAGTGGTTACGTCAGTAAACTTTGATTCGCGCCCACAATTTTACTTCGCTAATCACGTTTAACACGTTTGTTGCGATTGCCTGATTGGTGTAAAACTTCGCTTTGTACGCATAGTCACTAGAAGGATCTGAAAAAATTACAGAACCTAACCTAAGTGACCCACCGGTGGGTCGCATCGCAACAAACGTGTTAATCATACGTTGCAACGACCTGTTGTAAGGGTAGACATTGTGTCACTCGTCGTAGCTTGAACAACTCGCTTGCTTTCGTTATACTCGTAGATGTTACCAACGACTTGCCCTCATTCGAACTCTGATTGTACATACCAGTAATAAACAAAATGTCTTGATACGTAAAAGGAATTACAGAAGAAAATCGTTCATTATCAAATGACCAAATGTAGGCACAGTAGTCGTTATACTAGTACTCGTATCTTTCCAAAATAGTAGAATGATAAAACATGATATGTGAAAGGTGTAATATTAAATCATTTATTTTAAGCCCTTTAAATGAGTAAGCTGAACAGTTCTTTGGAGTCGAAATGATTTCCCTAGTCAGTGACATCTTTCCTCTATTACGCAAATAAATAATTTCCCTAGTCAGTGACATCTTTCCTCTATTACGCAAATAAATGATTTCCCTAGTCAGTGACGTCTTTCCTCTGATATGCAAATAAATGGTCTTATTTTTTGTCAGGATTGCACTTGTTTCCTTTCATCAGAATTGCTGCCAGAATTGAAGTTATGACGTTATTTCCAGCAGAGGTTATGTTTGGTGGCGGATTTAAACTTTGATGTGTGTGATCCATTATAAAAACAACCAATATAATAAAAAAATCCCTCATGCAGGATTCATTTTGTTCTTCCTCTTATCAACGAAAATGCCTGAATAATTAAACCCATGAATTGAAACACGTATGAGTAGGTAAGAATTATAACGTAAAATCAAATACGACTCGCGTATCGAAATTAATTTGAATGGAGATAAACAGGACGTGGAGCACGAGTTTATCTTTAGAAAAAGGTGGAGTTTCCATGGAGGAGCGCAGTGTAAATCTGACAGCCATGCTCCAGCGAACGAATTATAAGACAGAACGCTGTCTGTTAAGAGAACGAATTATAAGACAGAACGCTGTCTGTTAAGAGAACGAATTATAAGACAGAACGCTGTCTGTTAAGAGAACGAATTATAAGACAGAACGCTGTCTGTTGAGAGAATGAATTATAAGACAGAACGCAGTCTGTTAAGAGAACGAATTATAAGACAGAACGCTGTCTGTTGAGAGAATGAATTATAAGACAGAACGCTGTCTGTTGAGAGAATGAATTATAAGACAGAACGCTGTCTGTTAAGAGAACGAATTATAAGACAGAACGCTGTCGAGTGAACGAATTATAAGACAGAAGGCTGTCTGTTGAATGAACGAATTATACGACAGAACGCTGTCTGTTGAGAGAATGAATTATAAGACAGAACGCTGTCTACTGTGTTCTGCAGTCAAGCACATCGACCGATACGTGGAAATTGCAAGGTTCACAGCCACATAACTAGCATGCGAGCTCACTTAAGTGCCACAAACAACTAACAAATTCATACAACTTTTACTATAACGAACTGCTCTTTATCTTCTCCAAGTGAAACAAATTAACTTTCGCAAATCGACTAATCACACACACATTTGATACTGAATAGAATAAAGTTCACCAATTTAAAGTTCCACGTTTGAAATCAAAAGAATTGTTTCAATTATCTGTTCCTTAATCTTCACACAAAGGAAAATCATTTCATCTTCTCGTTGCTTGAAACTTTGCAACAGGAAAGTTTTTATAGGTGCGTGAGACGTCCATCAAATAGAAAGACATGCCAACAGTTTGAGGCACCAAAGAACATCCTCCAATACAACCGGCATCCGAGGCACAGGTAATCAGTATTCCTGGTCCGCACTATCACCTTCGCCAGTGCAGAACCCTCACTGAACGTCGACTGTGTTGCTTGTTTCTCTCCAGTCCGATTCACGTCAGGGCTCGACTACAGATCATAAAAAGTTAGTGGAAACCTGCGTCCGAAGATTTTATTAACATCAAGCGGAATTTCATTTCTCGAAAGTAAGAACAGATCATGAAATGTTGGATAAATTCTCCGTGAGTGCACTGAGAAATTTCTGATCCGGCAGCAACAGCTCGCTACCCTCAGACGTTGGGAATGTTCTCCGATATGAATCAAGATATAAAGACATTTTCAGAGAAGGCAACACTGCAAGTCAGTGACTACTGGCTGAGAGGGTGCCAAGTCTCCAGCCACCTGCTCCAGCCATTTGACCCTTGGCTCAGCCGGTCGTGTCCGTGGCACCAGGTTGACTACGGACTTGTCGAGGTGAGAAGGCCGACAGATCACCCGAAATAGACCTCCGTAAATGGGACGTAACCTCAAAATAGACCAATATAAGATGGACATGAATGCGTTGACTACTGCCTCAGCAAGAGTAGCGAATCAGGAGACATAAAATGAACAGACACATAGATCAGCAGCCACTACAATTGCTTTGAAATGCTTGCAGCTTCTACAAATGTGAGCCATTTAAAGAAAACGAATACTTTGACACGTAAATAGTTTGCAGAAAACAAAAAAAAATATTTACTACAATTTTGAAATGTTTCTTCAGAAATATTCCACTCATTAGTATGAACTAAAACTAAAAATCGATGGAAATACAACAAAAATCTGCGCCTAAAACATAATCAAACGTCTTTGCAATATTTTCAACTATCAAGACGATTAGAGTATAGTAAAAGAAACAAGAAGGGAAATTAAGAAACGTCACCCTGCAGTAAAGCGAGCATGTATTCAGTATATGCATTTACAATTCCTTCGGTATGCAAGAAAAAGAATATCTCACGTATTTAGCGTGCCCTGAAAAATACTATTAAAGTGACCTCTGACAAATTATGAACACATGAAGACCATGCAATTTGGAATGCATGAAACCACCACAATTAGGTCTATAGTACAGAGGTATACTCGTATAATGTAACAACGTCATGAAAATTGTGCTTCAAAATTTGTACATCAAATTTTGCGTGTTTGCCGCGCTCGTTAAATGCGACGACTACACTGAGGAGAGCTTTATTATTCTGAGAACTATTGTAACTTCTGTTATTCTGGAAATAATAAGAAATTCAAAAAAATTAACGAACTCAAACGTGCGCTTTTTCGCAACGCCTTTGCTTGCACACAACGCATGACCTCCGCAACACCTGTACACAACGCATGACCTCCGCAACACCTGTACACAACGCATGACCTCCGCAACACCTGTACATAACGCATGACCTCCGCAACACCTGTACACAACGCATGCTCTCTGCAACACCTGTACACAACGCATGATCTCCGCAACACCTGTACACAACGCATGATCTCTGCAACACCTGTACACAACGCATGATCTCCGCAACACCTGTACACAACGCATGACCTCCGCAACACCTGTACACAACGCATGATCTCTGCAACATTATATGCGCCTACTAAATGAATTTAAAGAAGAAACAAAGTAAAGTAACACGATACCAATAAACGCATCTTTGTTCAATTTCAAATAAACTAACAAAGTTTAACTGTGTGAAAAACAACCGTTCACGTGAACTCGTAACGACGGCATTTCGAAATGGCTTATTGAATGCGCCTTATTACAGTCACTCCTTATGCAGCAATCTCACATTTTATGGCACTCTTATAATTAGCATGAGGGAATAGCTACCCTCCCTGTCTTCCACTGAACAACTCTCGATACAAATAGATGACATCGATAACAGGACAAGAGTTCAAAACATTCGATTTTGCAATACTTCACGAATCTTATAGAATGAAGCGAATGCATTCACTCATATTAAACTTGTCATAAAACCAACACTATATGCAAACAAAAACGCGTATTAGTTCAGAATTAAAACTAATAATAGAGTAACCAATCTTTTCAAGAATATTTTCTATTTTCTAATCATTTTTTTAATTTCTAATATGTAGACTCACATTGCTCAGTAATTTTGCAGAAGTTGTAGAAATAATCCTCGCACCTCCTACAAATTGCAAAAATCGAAGATTTAACTCATTAAATGCTAAGTGTATCTACTGCTGAGGGGCTGCGATACGAAATAATTTTAAAAATGAATTCTTTAGTAATAAATGCTATAACGCCAGCTCACTGAACACTCGAGCCCTTCCTCACCACACGCTCGTACAACCAAAAATTATTGAGGAAGTGCAAGAAAAAGCATAGAATTATTAGCAGAAAAATTGAGCACGCGCCGGAAAGAAGTTTGCCTAGCAAGAAGATGTAACGGACGAGTTGTGGAGGTGCGCGTGATCCACATTATGGCAGGGGGAAGATCACTCTCCACGTTTTAACGAGGCGCCCGGGAGGCCATGACTTCCTAGGAAAGAAAACTGATTGACGTGCAAACTAAAGGAGCAGCTGCGGAAGGCGTGTTAACTAAAGAGTAAAATCTCTTGTTTACAAGCGCAAGCTGGGCTGGGAAGTATTAGCCGTGAAAATTGCAAGGCAAAATAACGGAAACGGATAACTTGTGCAGGGTGCGGTAACATGACTTCCTTTTTTCAAAAGGAGTTCCTATCACAAAAGGAAATTATGTTGCCGCACCCTGTATTATATTGAGTAACCTGACATGGAGTATCGGCTACATAAGGACACGCATCCACAGCACAAGCGACGCTGCTAACACCAAAAAAGTTCATTTCTTAACAAGGGGAGATAATGAACGCCGTAATTAATAAATAATGAAGACACCTCAAGTCCCACCCATGCAAAAAAAGGTTATACGTGCTCGTCTTTCTTTCACCAGTGTGTTGCCAGATACATAAGTTGAGGGGTGCGCAGTGTATGTCGCCTCTTCCATTATACTAAAGACAAGCGTAGCCGATACCGAGAAAATTGTACGCAGGACGACGATATTGCATCCAATTTTTGCGTTTTTTATCCCGACTGCCACATGTATGAACAAGGGCCCCATCGTTTTTACATGCATGCAGTTTAGGGAATAGAAACAACATTGAGCGGCAGATGTAGAATCAAAAGAAAAGAAGTTAAGAAAAGATACAGGTTTATAGGTACGTAGCAACAGCTTCACGCTACTGGTGCTGTGCAGGCCATATCGAAGGCCATCAAAAATATTAACGGTCTCATAAAACACACCTCACAAAAAATAAATCTGAGATCTGACATTTATCCATCCTGGTTTGATGTTGTGGCTAAACCGAAGGAAATGTCCGAACTGGAAACTTCATCACATATTTAGCGATTAAAAATTCCCAGTCGCCGAAAAAATACTTGTGCACTTAGAATTTATGTGAAAACAGTCTCAAATCTTCCAAGTGTCGTAAGTATAAACATGACTCGAAAGCCTGCTATTACCGCACCTGAAAATGAGCGACTAAAACAGAATGATGATCAAATTGTGATACTAAATGATGACTTATTAGACTAATTAGGAATCCCGTTATAGATATATGTAGCTCGAAATCTACTGCATGTTACGCACGACTTGTATAAAAATATTGACCTACAACACTATAAACATTGGAAGTTTCTTCGTTCGAATCAAGTCGAGTACCTCAGAACTATAAGAGCAATTATTCCGTTTCGGAAGAATTTTGGTTTTAAATCGGAGATACCAAATTTACGTACAGTGAAGTATTATTTACTGCATTGCTAATTGGTCGATTTTTAAGGAATCTCTCATGCAAGATAAATAAAAGAACGAACGTAAAAGAGATCAATATAAATAGCAAACGTTTCAGAATACAGAGATCTCATTTTCAGTTCGCAAATTGGAGAAAATGCAATCTTGAAATTCACCGAAAATGAAAACACAAAAATATACGGGAGTTGTTCTCTATACGCGAAAACCCGATTTTCTTACCTTTGTAAAATATGAAAATTTTGAATACTTAATGCATCCAAACATTGTTTGTGTGCAAAGGGTCAAATGAGTGTACATACATAATTTCCCGTTTCTTAAGAAATTAGTATTTGTTATAAAATAAAACATCTAATAGCACCATACAAAATGAGGGAATTGAAAACACCTAAATGAAGCCACTTTAGTCTGACAAGGGCAGTCTGAATTTTCAAAAAAGAGAAAATGATTACTTCTTGATAAACTCCTTAGGACATCACACTCATATGACCAAGTTCAATTTGAAAGCTTCTAAGAAGTCAATCAAGTATCTGTGAATGATTTTGAGGTTTAGTATCGAGTGATCGAGCCTTAAAGCAACTTAATAATAAGGCCAAGGCCTTTAGACTTCAGTCAATGAAAAAAATCATCACACATCAGGTAATGAGAAAAAACTTCAAACATTAGCTTATGAGGAAACCCCTTCAAACTTCAGCTAATAAGAAAAAAATAACTTCAAACATCAGTTCATACGAAAAAAAATCCTGTAGTTCGATTAATTTCGTTGTTTAAAGACAATCGATTTTTTCCGGACATGTTTACCTATTCATAAATAATATTCCTCGATGGAGCAAATCAAATTAGTCGTGAATTTAAGATTCGTCCTCACGCGGTAATATTGCGACTATAAAAGCCGACACAATTTTTTAAGATGCCGCATCGAATTAAGGCCAATAAAGTAAATTTCTTAGAAAATAGTTAGGAAATGAATCGGAAACGTATTTGCAGCAGCACATAGAACTAGGGTAAACAAGTATTACTGCAGCTCCTGGAAAGACTTCCTTGAAAATTTTCCTACCGCTATATGCATTTGAACGACATTAATAAATGATTATTTATTTATTCAGCAAACATGAATAATAAGAATGCAGCAAACTCACGGTTATAAAAACTTTGATGAAGATTGTACACTTTGGAATGAGGTACGGGGAACATTTCGTCTCCATCTCAATCCCCATCGTCCCCTCAAGCTTGGTCGACATCACCAGCTTGGTCGACTGGTGAGCGAATCTGCTTGCGAGCGGAAAGACCCGGGTTCGAATCCCGCTGCCGACATGGTTGACACGGCTAGAAATACGGCATGGGACTTGAGTAAACAACCAAATAATTATCGAAATAATTATCGGACCCAAGAATGGGCCAGAAGGTTCGTTCCTATAGCCTAATTTTATTCTATTCTATTCTATTTCAAATAAACTGCTTCTCTAGTCCTTGATTACCAGGAAAAACGAGGGTCAAGAAGTTGGAATTTCTGTTTATATCTGAAGAGTCAGAAGCGAGTAGAGCAACAAAAAATCGAGGGAACAAGAATCGAAGTGGGAACCGTACAATCTGCTCACTTCAATGTTCGGAATTATGTGTTACAAAGTCTTTGTCGGACAACAATTTTAGAGACATCCGGAAGTTCAACATACTGAGGGCAATAGCAAAGTAGAGTTCGTATATAAACTGTGTGGCAGTTAATGCACTAACGGGACTTCAATCAACTGGACAATAGGTGAGAGACTCTGGTTACTGACAATTTGGCCCAATTAATGGCCTAGTTTTGCCTAGGACACCGAGAACAAGCCATCCTTATACCAACCCTTCGTCCCCAGAGTACAGCTCTGTCGTCCTTGATAAGCAAGTCTGATTGAAATCTGCATAACTCTAGGCTTTGGACAAATGCTTGTTTTCAAAAATACCAACACACATTCAAATCAGCATAACTTCAGTGTTCGAGAAAATAATTGTTTATAGAAATATTAACACGCATTGAAATCCGCATAACTTTAGTGTTCAGTAAAATGCCTGTTTTTTAGAAATACCAAGACACGTTGAAATCAGCATAAGTTCAGTGAACGGATAAATGCAAGCTGTTGGAAAGACCAACACACAGCTTAGTGCCACAAAACTTGAAGCTTCAATGACCCTTGCTCATAGTACAGGAAGACAAGGATGCAGTCGTTTACATCCAATGAAAGTTTCAGTCAAATCCCTCAAAAAAGTAGCATGAAGTGCAGCATGAAGTTTACTTCCTTACCCCAACAAATGAGTTCATATTCCATTCGTACCTCGCTGAGAGATGCAAAGCAGTCCCTATACGTGGAGAGAGCAGCGAAATTCGAACTTGTTGAACTCACTCATGAGGATTATGAGTTGCTATGTACTGGCCACCTTTAAAAATCGTTTTCAATGAGGCAATGACGTCAGATGAGATGCCAAAGATCCCGACGATGAGTCCGGCAGGCACGCCCTCAAGCAAGTTTGGCCTCAAATGAATGCTTGAGTGCAGCTCAGGGCTCTATCCTTGTTTACGTAGCAAGCAGAGGTGTTTACCCGACTCTGTTGTTTACAGCCGCCAATCTTGCCCGACGAATACCTTGACTGACGGATTACTGCGCGTAGGTGTAAATGCTGAAATGCGTCTGCCAAAAGCAAGCGATCAATCGAGCTCGATAAGTGATCGACTTGAGACTTGTTGTATGCAATGGTCACGGACCTGACATGAATGTTAGCGTAAGAAAACTTGTTCCGCTAGGAAACGAAATGAGCCTTCAAGCACTTTGTAAATGTATAACTGTCACTGTGTGTCACATAAGCTAAATCAATTAATTGATGCTTGAAGCATCGATAATCAATTTAGAAAATATAATTCATCATGATGTTTTGTAGCGGTAAAACAGAAGTTGCTTTCCAAGTGTTGAGGGTAGGTTGATGAAAAGAAACTAAAAGTGTAGAGTAGAACGAAATCCTTCACTTTGTAACGTTTCCGCACGGAGACGAAATAATCCAAATAATAAAAATCCAATCATTTTCAATTTCAATAATAATTTCACAGGAGAAAAACAGAAAGGTCCAGCATAACACACGCATAAATTTGAGAATGTTTTGAGTCTCGTCTGTGCCTGTAATGTCCGCAGGTTAAACAAGGTGGTTAGTCGGACCAAACTCTCGGCTCTTTGTGTTCATACGCATTCGTCAACGAAGAAAAGTAAAGGAGCCTCGTATATAAGAGACTGCTTCATAAGCCAAACTTTTACGAGAAAAACATTTGTTAGGACACACAGCGCTCAGTAATAACAGCAGTATTGGATAAATATCAATTTGATACTTCATAGAATTTAAAACTACAACACAAATAGCAAAATCTTTACATTTGAGAAAGCTTGTCGTTCTATAACATACTTCTCCCGTAAGACAGCTTTTTCCTTGCTAAGAGAAAAATGCAACGGTATTTTCATTCGTACGTGTTTGGTTTATCGATTCCTATAACTTCTGAAGAAACTAATCAATATGATAAAGAAAGCTCTCTGTTCCCATAAACTGATCACTTCAACCGACACATCCGAAAAATACGTACAACGAAGAGTGAGCGATCAGTCTTTTTCTTTTGCATCTAACAAAAATTGAATCACTCTAAATGTACTCAACACAGCTAAGTAAAATTACCTATAAGCTGAAGTGCATGTGAAGCTAAAATTGAGGCAACCGATGAAGGGGAAGCATGGAATGAAGTGACCGCATCACGGAAGCCACACCTTGTAATCTCACCGCGTCTTTCAAATCACGTTCAATACTTCTATTTTAGTGGTTCCAATTTAGTGGAGTACTTTGAGTGACCGGGACACCAAAGTTCCAAAATAACTAATTCTGAAAATAAAAACCAAGCTAACTAGTTTAAGGTTGTGTTAGAATTTGATGTATTAATTAAAGTTAATAAACAAATATGCATATAAGCCTGCTGACCACTTCTGTTAGAGTAGTTCCAATTGAATGGACTACTTTGAGTGACCGGAACACCAAAGTTATAAAATAACAAATTTTGATAATAAAAACCAATCTAACTAGTTTCTGGTTGAGTTGGAATTTGATGTACTAATTAAAGTCGATAAACTAATGTATAATCCTGCTGACCCCGCCAAGGTGCGTGACAAGCTCAGGATGGCGTGTACGATACAGCAGTGAGAGTCAGCGTCAATTTCTGAGCCGAGATGTGAGCGGGTAGCGAGCCTGCCTTTAGTTATAAACGGTCATGACATTCCTAACAGGCAACTCACTGCCTCACGCCCCAATTTATGAGCCCAGTTATATTTCAAGTTTATGAACAGAACTATGACGAGCTATCCAAATGAAACAAAGACATCTTAAGAATAAGAAAAAGCAATTGTTTAGAAATATACTTTTAGTTTAGTCTACCAGTCCAGATTTGGAGCAATGGAAAATTTGCACAAGTTGTGAGTATTCTACCAAATTTAGTCCTTTCCGTTGGAAAGTTTCACTACATGGAACAATACTAAGAAACAGACTGATAGTGAGAGAATCCTAACAGGTTACCGATTGGGAATAATGAGGCATGCTCGACAGCCTGTTCAAAAATATCGTAATTTTATTTGCTATAAAAGAATTAAAAGAACAATATTTATAAATTATTCTTCGGAATTTTTCGTAAGCTTAATTCCCTTTCCTTCTATACACAATAATGAAGATAATACAATGAACTAGAAAACTAAGTAACCTAACACAGTGGTCCCCAACCTTTTTATCTCGACGAATCGGTCAACGTTTGATAATTTTACAGTAGCGCGCTAAGAGGGAGGAGATTTTTACCTGCATGCAGGCGTTCAACTCCTAGTTAACCTCTCGTCTATGGAAAGTCTCACAATCTCGAGAATAATACGTCACAGTAAATAAAATGGAAATAATTAAATGCTTCTTGAGCGACACAGGGGTTACCACTACCCTAGAACACATTCAATACACCAATGCATTACTACGTTACCAATGTCTCGTCTTCTTCTCTTCCCTGTTCCTTTTCTGTTTAGTCGCTTACCAGTGGATTCGGTCATACAAACTCATGCAACACATGTCTTAATTATATAATAAACTATTCCTTTGATCACAGAACAATTGTATGCGATCTCCGTTATACTCCCAGTGTATCTGACTTGTGAGGGTACCCGCCTGCTATGCGGAAAGGCACGGGTTTTTTCCCCGGAGCTATCACGATCTATTTGTGCCTGACCATTGTCAGCTAGAAATAAACATGTCCAGCAGCTGTTACACTGGACGCTTGGCGTAAGCCACACCTCAACCAGGCTCATCGACACGCCCCGAAGAGCCTCTACGAGTGCTCCAAACTGCAGCGCAGAGGACGAGGATCTCGCTTGAAACATCACTACTTCTCTGAAGACCTTATTGATAAGCACTGTCACTATTCGTAAGATGTTAGCATTAAGAATTTAAAAACGAATGTATATGTACTGTATACTCTATTGGAAATAAAAGTTCATTTATGAACCGAACACAGAGCAGAGGTCCATAAAAAATCGTTTTCTTTGGAGAACTCAAGTTTTCTGTAATTTTTATTAGCATAAACTCTTCTATTCTTATTTACCGCAACGATTAATACGTAGCAAGACATTAAAATTATGATTTACGAGTACATATTTACATAAATTACTTACCGCATTACGAAGAAAAAACATAATATCTTATGCTTCAAATTAAAATCATAGCACAAAACAACGTTCCTAATTGTAGCTACTAAAAATTACAAATTCATATCAGTATCAAATATTCTCTCAAAGTTTACGACATTTACCAATACAAAATTATACCAATATTAATCGATGACAACTCCTCAGTATATTGAGCCACAGTGCAAGTTAATTTCTCAGATAGCCTTTTTCATGCCAAAGGATAAATTTCAATCAAAAGCCTGTATTTTTTGTACTTACGTTCTGGCAGCTTCAACCACATAAAGGGAAGGCCAAACGTTGTCACATACCTGAAATGAAAGAAAAAAACACTGTTGACTCTAGTTCTGAATTTTAAGAAAATATCAAATCAAAGTACAATTAAAAATGGGTTCAAAATTGATTAAAAAAGAATGCTAAAGTCATGATTCATCGTTTCTAATCTGCAAGCTAACACGTCACTATTGTTCTGTAGTGTAACTTGTAATAACATTGCATCAAATTCCCGTAAATATTACAAAATATTACAGAAACATGACATTTTTTTTTGCAATATCATTACAGTCATTCTTTGTTTTGTAAGAAGAACGATGTGAACAAAAGAGCTAACAGAGCTGGTGAAGGGAGATCGAAGATTTACATTAAAACATTTTCTCGCCAATGCTCGCTCCAAAGAGTAAAAGTTTTAAAGGGAGCCACTTACTTGAGTTTTAAAGTTGAAATTCAGCATATCAAAGCAACTGATTTGAATTTCAAAAGTTGAAACTCAGAGAATTAGACTTTTATCATACACGCTGTCAAAAAGATTCAGGACTTTAATGATATCCATCATAACGTTTACACATGTTGAGCAGTGCTTTTCAATCTTGAGTAAATATTGAACATGTTTATACTTTAGCAAACCAATGAAAAAACAACTACTATCTAAAATGGAAAGAATAGATGATGATCTGAGGTTTGACACGAGTTTATAACTAACTGGTGAAACATGTTGATGTACAATGCTCATATACACATAAGAGAGAGGAAATAAAATACTACGTTCTTGTTAAATGAAATCGTCTTCAGTGCAACCCATCGTTAGTGCATGGAGCACTTTTGTTGCATCGAATTACTAGAAGTTAGAGTAAACAATAATAAGTTAGAGTAAACAGTATGGATGTATAATTATTTTTATTATGTTAATCTCCTACAGTTTAAATGTTTTAGACTGAAATTAAGATCTTAATGAGATATGTGAAGTGCTATAAACTACTAAAAAATAGTCATTACTCTCGGGTGGGTCAATTAAATAGAAAGTTAAACCACGAAATTAAATAAAAGTTAGTCTTAAATCTGCATGCATGACGGCTTACGAAACTCTTCATGACAGTTAAAAGCACAAGCACAAATTTAACACGTATGCGGTCTAATGAACGATTTATATTCTGACCAGCCGGATTATGCATCCGTAATCCATCCTCAAGTCATACCCTACGAATTCAGACAACCTAGCTTATCGTCAACTAATGAAGGTTGTGGCAAATCTCCTGTTCTGAACTACCGGGATAGCCTTCAGCGCTCTATTCTCGTCATACGAATATAGACACATCTATCAGGCTTATGGTAAACAAGCGGTGGTAGCAGCAGATCTCATAACATGAACTGCTGGGTCGTCCTTCAGTCCTCCATTCTGAAGCCATAATACACCACGAGTTCAGGTAATCAAGCTTATCGTAAAGCAGTGGCGGTAGCGGCAGCTGTGGCGGACAGCGTCGTGTTATGACAGGCGGGTCGTCCGTCACAAGAAGAGGACCGCATTAAATGTTCTACAGGACGAGGGAAGCAGACAAGCCGAGTCTCACAGTCCGCTCAGTCTCACTAGTGTGGGAACACCGCGATTACGAAAAGAGAGTTCGCCGATCTCACGCACCGACCGTCTCTTCAGAGATTAAATACAAATGATACTTTTGATTAGGCACTAACCTATCGTAAAAAATACCGAAGATCTTTTAAATTTCAGAAGTGAGTTCGTCGATCTTAGACACCGACCGTCTCTTCAAAGATCACGAACAGATGATACTTTTGATTAGGCACTAACCTATCGTAAAAAATACCGAAGATCTTTTAAATTTCAGAATTGAGTTCGCCGATCTCACGCACCGACCGTCTCTTCAAAGATTAAGTACAGATGATACTTTTGATTAAGTACCAACCTACCGTAAAAAATACAGACAATCTTTCAGGTTACCGAACCATAACCTTTTAGCACCAGTCCAAACAAAACGATAATGTCATCATGCACAATTTCAACGCAGTTGATACCGACAATTGTGTTCAATTTTATTATTGTTAGTTACACTGTTACCAACTATAATAAAGTCAGACTAACAGTCAGACTAATAGGGGCTTACTATTCATTATTTGATCGCCCTATCCTCCAGTGAAACCACATGAGAAGCAAGCAGACAACCCTATCTTGTAATACGTGTCTTAATAAGCGATAACCAAACTTCTGTTCACAAATAAAAAATTAAATTTAGATTAAGGAACTAAGGCAAAGATGCGGGTACACAATTCTCTTGTGTTCGTCCCCGAGCTAGACCGCTACTCAGTATACACTACACTCAAACCTCGTTATTTTTACCATTATTATTTGCATTATTCGCAACTTGTAGAGCTTTTTAGAGCATTTCTTCATCGAATTCAGCATTGCCCAGTTATTTTTGTGATTTTCATCATACGTTTTCCTGCATATAAACTTTTTTAGTCTTAAATTATGGTTTTAAGTACGACAAATAGTGAAGCTTAACTGTACACACTAAAATATTTAAAAATATGTATTTCTATTTCAATAACATGCAGCAAACTTTTATTATTCCAAAGGAATTTGTAAATGTCGTCCAGAATGTAGCATAAATTAAGCTTGTATAGGTGACCTCGATAACAGGAGTTCCATTGAAAAGGACTTTCGAGGAAAAAAGAATAATTTCAGGGATTTTTCAAGAACTTCTGCGCTTCAGCACATGGCCGCCATTGCAACGCATAGCAAAACATTCACCTAGAAATGTAGTTAAGGAAGGAGCCACGATCCTAGTGAAAGAAGAAAATAAATTTTAAAACGAGAGGTGGAACAAAAGTTTACGCCCGCACATAGAGTTTACTTTACGCACGGAATAAATGGGTTAACTTATTTTTTCCTTGACATGAAAACGATCAGTTGATTTGTGGAAGGCTTTAGTCGCTCAGTTCTCGCACTAAACGCATAGGTTAGTAACTTGCAGCAGCAACACCTACATACTCGGGCATATATTCCAGCTATCGAAACCTCGATGTTTGCATGCAGTAGTTT
Source organism: Trinorchestia longiramus (assembly GCA_006783055.1). NCBI lineage: Eukaryota > Metazoa > Arthropoda > Malacostraca > Amphipoda > Talitridae > Trinorchestia > Trinorchestia longiramus. Next base: position 44,647 of record VCRD01001795.1, read on the forward strand.
CGAAGAACTAGATTACTTTGTTTAAAGTATTGGATTTGAATTGTGCTAACATATTCTGAAAAAATGTAATGTTTAACTGTGAACATATTGATAGGATTAATAACTTTTCTCAAATTCAAATAAATTTTGATTAGATGTCTACAGAAAATAAAAGTTGTGTGCACTGCAAAATAGGTTCAATTTTTTATTAAAATTAATCAACGAAAAAGTTTAAAATAATGTTTTCCAGCAGCTTGTGATAGCTTTATTAAATTTACCGATAAACTTGATTTTTTCGAAACGCTAGGAGAATAAAATCACACCTAGATTGTTTTTGAGAGGATGTGGTAGTAAATCAAGGGCTACCTGTCCGGCAGGTGCCTTATTGTATTGGAATAATACTTATCTTGATGAGCTCAAAGAATATAATACCACTTATTTTCTAAATTACGATTAATTCAATCCCTGAATTACTTATTGATTCAGTATTAGAATTGTTATTTCATCTGAGTTCTGTTTATTTGGTGAAATGTGTTCTTGTTCAGTTCATTGTTTACTTTTATGTATTTTATCTTTCCAGATTATGAAAATGACAAAAGTCAAAATCTAAAAAGTGTTTTTATATTTAGGGCTCTTTAATTTCTAGTCAATAAATGATGAGGTTGAAAGTGGTCGTCCTTGTTCTTCTCTTTTTAATGTACAGAAACTTGAACACTAAATCTACACAAACAAGGTGCTGCCATTGTAAGTTTGATGAATAAGATTTAAAGGTAATCTGAAATATCCCGAGATAGAGCCTCCACATACAAAATAAATGAGAAGAGAAGGTAACTTATTTTATAAAGATTACATAAGTAAAAAGTATCAAAATATATAAGAAGCAAAATGGCACCTGGCTCTCAGTAGTGATTACTTGGCTTCTTTTCTTTCGTTTAAAAGTTTTATTGAAAGAACGAACAATTATTCTTCCAGCAGTTTAAAGTCAAGTAAGATACAAAGCTAAACGACATCTTTAGTGATGTATTTTTTAACTAATGCTTTAAAAATGAAGCAGATTCAAAGGCTGTACCGTTTTATATGAACTCATGCCAACTGAATAGCCTTCTTTGAGAGCAAGATCCGGGAGAGAAATCTAAATAATTTTGCACAGCTTAAGTCTCTTTAGCATCAAAGGCAGAATGCAGAAATAAATATACTCGTAAAACTATTTAACCAAGATGCAGAAGAGTAATGCACTTGCGTGCAAGTTCAGGTATGCAACGTTGAAATGCATTTTAGAAGCACAATGTACCACGATGCACACTGTACCAAGATGCACAATGAACTAAGATGCACAATGTACCAAGATGCACAATGTACCAAGATGCACAATGTACCAAGATGCACAATGTACCACGATGCACAATGTACCAAGATGCACAATGTACCAAGATGCACAATGTACCAAGATGCACAATGTACCAAGATGCACAATGTACCAAGATGCACAATGTACCACGATGCACAATGTACCAAGGAGCGTAAGGTGCTGTGGAATTAAAATTTTCTAACGAGTTTAGTATTAGCTAAACTCAAATTCATAATATTTACATGACATTGACTACGGTACGAATAAGAATTCTTTACACTGCTGGACATAGATCACCAAGATGTTTTTGTTTCCAGTAATTAGAACAGTGTTGAAATATGTATGTACTTTTATATTTTAGATCGTCAATAACGTTGTTAGAAGTTCATCGCTATAATGAGTGTTTGAAAACACAAATGAGCTTTGAACAAAAAGAATATAGAGAGGATAGAAAGCTAAATTTGAATTAGGCACAGCAGTGTAAGTGACTACTCGAAGATTTGAAAAATTAAATTTAAAAATCCTTAGGACGACAATTTACTCGCAAAATTTCTCTTAATGTAACACTTTCAAACTAGATAATACCAGCTGGATGAAATTTGCCTATATTCAATATTCATCACAGCAGATAAACTGTATTACACGTTTCAGTCATATTAGAACGTAGGTATTATTTTTACATAATAATTAGGAAGAAAAATTCTGACCTTTAGTCGCTAAGAATTTACTAGAAATGAAATGCAATGAAATAAATAATATTTCAAAGATACGTACAACATTTCCTTCGTATTCCTACTCTGTCCTTTCCTCTTCAAACTTCCCCTCTGGAATACCCTTTTTTTCTAATTCAGTGCGCAGTGTTAGCTGACTTGAGGTGCGGGCTGCTAGCAAAAGCTACGTACCAATAAACGTAAGCACAACCACTCCTTAAGAGAAGACATTTATTGCTATATATGAGCACTCATGAACTAACAGCACCGCTCATATGACACAGCAAACCCACGGTAGCGAATGTTTCCTGAGTTTCACTTCATTTGACACTGACAGTCTTGCATCACGCGCAACACTTGTATAATAATACCGACAGTGATGTACGTTTTCCTAACACGTGACACTATGTTACACATGTTTTTGTTACAGTGACATTATGAACACTTAGTTGTGTATGCTCAACATAACGGAGATCCTACCATAGGAACGTAGAACAATACCAGGATGTCCTCTCGCTGAAACCAGAGAACAATGAACACACACAAAGAGGATCCATCTTACGGTGCAAATAATTTTTTCTTTGAAGAAGAACGTTTACAGCGTTTCCCCAGGTGTCACTTAAGTGATGAAGTCAGTGACGATTTTTGTATGCGAGGGAGACGCTGTGGATACTTAAGAAGATGTACAGTTCATTTAGATTGAATTAAACGTTCAGGTACCACTTTCAACAATTTAGCACGGAAAAAAATAGTTCAACAACTTGGAAAACAAATGAAGTAATAAGCGATCAAATTATAGAGCTGTATGTAGTTCTACAATACATTTAACAAAGATAGCTTTGAGCAATTAGGCAGATCCAATATCTAATTAGAATAAAACCCGTTTCATTCCTGACGACATTTATGTTCCTCCTGTAGTGGGAGCGGGATCATGACTCCCTCCTGTAGTGGGAGCGGGATCATGACTCCCTCCTGTAGTGGGAGCGGGATCATGACTCCCTCCTGTAGTGGGAGCGGGATCATGACTCCCTCCAGTAGTGGGAGCGGGATCATGACTCCCTCCTGTAGTGGGAGCGGGATCATAACTCCCTCCTGAAGTGGGAGCGGACACCCGCATCTGCTCCCTCGCAAGCCGCCACAACTGTCGCTCCTTGGCAGTGTATAAACCATGTCCTTGTTTTGCTAGCTGTCGACCAAATGAAAATGCACGACTCACCTCAGTCAACACGAGCTAATGAGGAGACATGTATGTGTGCTTTCATATTGAAAAACTAGAGCAAATCTAATTACTACATTTGAAGTCAGCAGAACGTGCTTAAAAAAGATAACGTGTTTGAGAGTATTAGAAGATTGAATGTTTTGATGACGAGGCGTGATGAGATATGAACACCTAACATGTGGTCATTGGAGGCTCCAATGCAAAGATAAATTAAAACCAACAGTAAAGCACCACTAGCCTGAAGTCAAACCAAGTGACGCATTCATCATTATAGTCAATTCTACACAATTTACACCTTTTTAAATTAATTAAAACGGGTTTTTAATAACGTGATGGTGATATTTGCCATAGGGACAAAAATTCATTGCAAAAAATTAAAAACAATATCATAAGTTATATCTAGACAAGTCTTCCCTTGTCATCAAACCGACGTAATCGGACTGCCCACCGTGGCTTGAGGACCAACTCCATTTTCTCTCCATTTTTTCTCAAACGGAACAAAAAAAAAGGACGGTATGGGACTTGGGTAGCAGCCCAAGAATGGACCAAACGGCTCGTTCCTGTTATATCATTAAATTATTGAATTTAAAACAGAATTACAGTATCGTAGTGACAGCAATTTGTTTGGGAATTTATGAAAGTTCACACTGAAGACTTTAAAAAGGCGATTATTTTGGGAACGAAAAACCAATCAAGGGACGAGAAACTCCTAACATAGAATACAAGTATGTTACGGTATTCAAAAACACAGCTTTATTTCCCGTACTGTAAGCTGAATTTTTGGTGTAATTTAAATTTATGAATACAAATCAGGAATCGACATAAAATAGCCCGATCAATTGTCCCCGTAACAAAGAATCTCATCAGGATAATTTGTCAAACGCCTTCTCACCGGAGATACAAATTACGTACATCCGTTCTCAATTGGGCAGAACACGAGACTAACAAGTCACATTCCCGAGATCGCTGTCTGTTTGTGCCAGGATTCTTAAAATTATATTTATACAAAGATCATTCTTTAGGATTTAGAATATTTAGAAAAACAAAAGGAGAAATCATCAAGTAAAGCACGACATCTTATACAAAACGTTGCCGACAAACATCAAGATTCTACGCAGCGATAAAATATTATCAAATAATATACCCCTAAACCTAAAAATCGGTTCTGCACAGAGCCTCCATGAACCAAAATAATTACCAAGAAAGAATAAATTTCCAGCGAGCAAAGAAAATTCACGATGTATGAATTTACTTAGAAATAACATATTTTCTCCGCAGTAATAAACTCTCGCCGAAACATCTACTTCCTTCAGATGAAAATATAATCCACTAGCCACCGATTAGCCACCAAACACGTCCAAGCAGCTGAATAGCAAACCTATGAAATTACCATCTATACTGCACCGAATGAAGCGTTATTATAGTTCTCTATTGTGTAATGACATTATTTATGACCGCAAGTGAGAGGAAACTACACGACATGAAGAAATTAACACTGGTATGGCCCGTCCAGGTATGAATACGATCTATGTTGCTATGTGCTAGCAACATTACATGTAGTCATCTCACTAAAACAGTTCTGCCCAATCTCCCATCCATCATAATTAAGCTAACAACAATGGAACAGTGAATGCACTTCTAAAGGGATCAAATTTTACATCGAGTGAGAAGTAAAATTTTGATCTCTCTTGTCAGCCAAATTCCATGGATAAAAAAGTCTCAAGTTCAGTTAAGCAAAGTAAAGTTTTGTACAGCGATTGAATCAGTGTACAGTGAGAGGTTCTAAATATATAGACCATAGATAAATTTTACTGATAGGATCTTTTACAAATAATAGTTAACCACCTTAAGTAATTAGAAAAATTATAGACAGTATGCCGTGTTTGTCTCTCAGGCGCATGTCTAGCAGACATATGGCAGACAGACTATGATCTTTATCCTATGGATATCATTTAAATGAGCGTCCATTAACTTATGAATGGTTTTTATGGACGACTGCAGCTAAGGTTCCTCTTTGAGACGACATTACTTCACAGTGCAACGACTCCATGGTCTGAATTGGATTTCTGAATCATATTTTCCTTAGTTAAATTCTATCACTGGCGTAAATTTTTTGAATAAGATATCGTTAATCGGAATAGCCTTCCGAATCTAGAAACACTTGAGCTATCGAAAGAAGTAACGAGTATGGCATCATTAACAAGGGTTTCAAAAATACACGCAGATAAATATACTTTCAGACCGTTTCTTTATCTCGAACACAAGATTAAAGATCAAAGTGAGGCAAGAGAGAATGAGGGAGAGAACACTACACCATTTTAAAGATAACTCTAGCAAACCATGCCAGAGTTTCATTGACGTCAAAAAGTGACTGTTCAAGATAGGCGATAGGGATGCTTTTAAGCCTGAGTGATAGGAAAAAGCCTAGTTAAATACATCAGCTTAACCGCAGTCGCACGTGTCACTGAGAAGAGCAGTTCATCAATCTCTTGAGGAGATGCATGAAGATTGAAGAGCTTAGCTGAGCGTGACACTGTGGACACCTCATGCGTTATGGGACGTACATACACCATATTTATTGTTACAATCAGTGCAAGGACGAACACTTTGAACACGCTCAATGCACTTTGTATCTTTTGGTAGGTCAATCACGACGGATAAATATTAAAGTATAGAGTTGTTATAAGTACGTCACATGTCTATAGAGGACATTACATCTATCCAAAACAAACCGGGAAACGAAAATCTGATTGTGTCTACGACCTCAAGTAGCTTTTAATCAGAATCAAATATTTCAGTTCTTAAACATCAAACAACAAAATTATTTCCACAGCTGAGATAGCGTAACGTATAGAGTATATTACAATTACTTTAAGAATCGTACTATTACGTAAAGCAACAAACTACACACGAATAAAACATGGAAATGTCACGACTACAGCTTTAGCAACGCTGTACGTACAAAAAATGAATAAAAATAAAAACAAACTGAAAACAAAATCGAGGATTAGATCACTTTTAATGAAGGCACAAACTACATAGTATATTTTTTCTTAACACGTTACTTTTGAAACCCATAGCATTAACCTAATAATGTTCTCCATCCAATTTTCTAAAAAAAAGATTTTTTGCGACGTTTTATATGAAAAAGCGTGTACGCTCCTACATAATCAAAGCAGAGTCATGCTTAAAGCAATAAAAACTTGCATATTAGATTCAAGGCAATGCAATGTTCCAAAAATTGAGGTTTTGATATTAATGACACTTGTGAAGCAAATTATAACGAACACCGTCTCGTTAACAAAAAATGAAGAATACTTGCATAAATGCAAGCTAAACTCAGATTTAGAAATAATTAGAGACACAACACATTACACAACACATTACACAACACAACATTAGAGAGAAAGCACATCCCGAACACAAAGGCATTCAGGCGCTCGTCTTGAAATTATGCACCATTGATGCACACCAGGTTTCCAGCAGGGGGCAGCCGAGCAAGAAATGACAGAACATAATTCTTCATAAGTGCTTGAGATAACAGTGGTGAGCATGAGGCGTATATAAACAGCTGGACGTGACCGCAAGTAAGACCAACATCTCACAAGATGGAAACTGTGAACCCGACACTAGTCTTGAAAGTCTTAGAAGCTGCGTTAGTTCATTAATATAAAATAGAATCAAATAGAGAGCAGGTAAACTAACCTTTGTTCAGTGTCCATGCCGTTATTAAATTTAAGTATCATTCAATACAACTTTAATTAAAACCTGATGAATTTCTGAAGAATTATACGATCAAAAACTTTCTTTCCCCATTTCTACTACACGGTGAACAATAGAAATGCTCAGGTTCAAGAAATGATTTTTTTATTGCGAAAATATACTTCACTCTCACCTGACCGCACCTTTACATCGGCATAGCAACCAACTACACGAATTGAACTTTTTGCGCGTATTTATTTCTTCTTTTATCGAGAGTAACCTTCATTTATTTTACATTTAATTACGAAATTTTTGAACTAGAGTTGAGAGTGCGTTGTTGGAAGCCTCGTCTGTCCCGTGAGATGAACATGAGCGAAGCAACGGAAGTTTTCAGTTTATCTGATGGTAAAAATACAAGAACATGCAGAAATAAAACGAAACTACATATTTTTATAGAGGTAAACTTTGATTAACGTCTCCAAGGAGAAAACAGAAATTCTTGCTCAAAGTACTGCAGCCCTTCAGTATTTTCATCTTACTTGGATGAAGGGTAAAAGTTTCAAATGAAATAAGGAAAAGGTTTTATCGTTAGAACTAGATCAATACATATTCCTTGATTGCCAGTAATGTCTATATTGCACATGCGAATAACATCCGTTGTCAAAGTTTATGTCAATTTTTCAGTTTATACTTAAAATTCATATGCTTCAGTTATTTAATCTACAAAATTTTACACTCATAATAAGTGAGCACAATGAAAAAGCAAAGGTATTGTTAGGGCAACTATCGTGCAACGCGCAGAACAAAGGCCACTAACAATAGAATGGAGATTAGAGTAAAGCAACAAGAACAAACCGTTTGGTCTATTCTTGAGTTGCTATCCAAGTCCCATCCCGTCTTGAGTAAAAGCATAAATCACGCACATACACCTCAATCACGAATAGCTATTTCAGTCACGTACACGCACTTTACTCACGCACAGGCATTTCAGTCCCACACATGTACCATAATCACATACAGGCCCCAGGAGTTGGGGATATAGAATCAGTACGTTACAATAGTGGGAGGTTCCTTACCTAATATTTATCAAGATTTTAAAATGTGTTCACAGTGCAAGCAGAAACGATGTTTTCGAGCAGCTGGTTTCAAGTTTCAGTAATTAACACTGGAAAGAAGTTTAAAGCCTGGAATATTATTGAAGTTTCTTATTATCAATTTTTGCCGTTATTTCTGGTCTGTGCGTTACCGCCTTTGTAGAACATCCCTTCCACGGCAACATGGTTAAGACCGTTGTGTTATTTATTAGTCTCAATGAGTTGTGTTCGCAGTCTTCTTTGTTCTTTCGTCGCAGTCTTTCGTAGCTTAGATTGTGGAGTTAACGAATCATTTTTGTTCCTTTACGCACAGTTTTCTCCATTTTTTTGCTATCTCTTTGTTGGGTAGAAGACCAGAGTTGCACTGCATATTCCAGATGTGGCCGGACTAGCGCTTTATAGAGCAGTAATATTATGTTCTTTAACCTGTATTCCAAGACCCAGTACATCACACTATCCATGGTTCTTATGCATAAAAATTTTCCTAATGACTTCATATTATCACTTAGAAACTAGCAAGTTTCAGCCACATAGCAAAATACGATTAAATTTAATGTCTGGCATCAGTGAGAAACCTCGGATTCACTCGGAAGAACGTTTCCCCAATAGCTGGTTGCGTACAACGAGCGGAGGTTGGAAGAAGCGTGACCGAGCCATAATATGAAAGGACGGACCTTAAAGGCATGTGTGCTTCAGGAAGAGGAACTTCACGTGGGAAGCGAAAGAGTTGAAGTGTCGTTCAGTGAGAGAAGCTAAAATTAATGAAAGGAGTGTGTGATTCACAAGCTCTATACATTCAAGGAAGGAAAAATGTTTAAACGTTTATCATAGCTATGAAATGAAAAATATTACAACTGCACTTACGTAGGCTAAGTCTACAAATTTTGAAAGTTAACGTTTACCAGATTTAAGAGAACTGATGAAAAATATCAGATTTCGAGTGAATTTACTAGATTACGGTTACTGACAGTTACTTTGCTTCTAATGTAACACGGAAAAACTTTATATCAATAGATATTTGCTTTCGTGTCGATAAAATGAAAATAATCACCAGCTTGGTCGACTGGTGAGCGAGTCTGCTTGCGAGCGGAAAGACCCGGGTTCGAATCCCGCTGCCGACATGGTTGACGTGGCTAGAAATACGGCATGGGACTTGGGTAAACAACCGAATAATTATCGAAGTAATTATCCGACCCAAGAATGGGCCAGAAGGTTCGTTCCTATAGCCTCATTCTATTCTATTCTATGTAATTCTTCACACTGAAAGTAATATCTAGTGCAAATTCACAGTATTACAATACCATAGATAGTTTAACAAACAGTTATTAAATACACTGTTATGGTTAAGAGAAGTACACAGCGTGCAAAATTAACAGTTCATCTCACTTTTGATGTCTCTTTCAACATCGCCAACATTAAAAGGGGGAATGTTCCGTCGGTAACTAAATTTTTAGGAATACGTTTAGTTTTCAGCGAATCCTACCACAAAACGTATAAAATTCACTAAAATCTTTTACTGCACTCATGAACTCCGACTTGGTGCCTTTGTTAACTTAAGTTATTCATCATATTGACCAAGAAACTCTACACTAAAACGACAACAATACGCTACAGTCTACACAGCAAATAGGAAGTCGGTCGACTGGACAGCATTGTCGATTCTGAAAACCCAAATCAAATGAGCCATGAGCCAGATTTAAAAGGCCAAGTCGCTAGGACCATCATCATTAGTCTTAAGATGTTAGCAACAAGAATTTAAAGCTCGATGACGATGCATGTACAGTGTACTATATCGGAAATAGAGTTTGTTTTGTTGTTCGGATGAGCTGCATGATATAGCCGCCGTGACTGTCTGGCCTGTGGACAGGCGTACTCCTCCATGTTCTGTGTTCTCTTCCTGCCCATAACACTGATGGAAATTTACACGTACTTCCGTGCTGGCGGTTGTGGCCCTCACTGCCCAGACTTGCCCTGACTAAAGGGAAGTCAAAGTCCGATAAGAAGAATAGAAATAAACTGAATTCTAAGTGTTACATAGAAGTATTTGCAGATGAGGCTAAGATTTACTGTTGTCAGAGTCGCGGTAAGTGTTATGTATTCAAAACAATTATTGGAAAGTGTATTTTTCAGGGGTAAAAATTTTCAGTTCGTATGTTTTATTTGTACAAGTTTTTGAGTACTTCTAAGAGAAATTTAAAGAAATCATCGATAAAAACATCAGTTAAATAACATAAAATTCTCTCTTAAGATACACTTGAACTACACAATGCAGATAAAATAAGAAACAGATTTCGAATACGCACGTGGGATTTCACGATGATTATCAGCATCATGGAGTGCAGGAGGCATCACTGAGAGACGGCACCGAGTTTACTCAGCCTAACAGTGAAGGCTCCACGCGTCCGTTAACAAGCACACAAGAAACACAAAGCACGGCCGACTCACGAGAGAGGCTAGAATTCATCCCCTACAATAGGTGAGCTATGTAGCAACAGTATTTTATTACTGTACGTTATTAAAAGATTCACTCAAATGAAAAATTGGAGGAAGTTTACAGCCATATATAAAAATTGAATGATTATCTAATATAGTTCTTATTTACTGTTATTGCCGGGAGTGTACTATTGTTTTGTGTTTTTTTTTTTGTAAATGAGAATATACGATTAATAATTCTTAGAAATTCACAACTTCCACCTCATATTTATCAGTTTCTACAAACATTCTTCTGAATATCTACTGTCTTCACATTCTCAAAATTTGACACATTCCTAAAAATTTCTACAAAACCCGTAATGCATCGGACAAGTTTATGAAGAAATTGAACATTTTTCTAAGGGTAAGCCCAAATATTTTCAAATCGTGAAAAAAGCAGTGCATTAATTATAAATTTGTCTTTGGGCTCAATGAAACTTTCATGAAATAAAATGCAAATTGTGTCAACACTTTCAAGCAGTGACGTTGTCGAGTGAGTTTTATATGAACTCGCTTTGATAGCAGACAGAGAAACAGTAAGTTCCTATGCTAAAAACACACCAAATTTCCGGGGGCGAGAGGACTGAGAAACCTTTCTGTCAGAACAACACCTTAAATAAAGGATGACCTCGCTGAATGAAATCCAGATACACATTTCATGTTATATACATTCTATATTATGCTCATGTTAACATGCTACCTTCAGCCACAAAGAATCACGAAAATGAATTTTAACTAATTTTATTACAATACTCTAATTCAATTCACAATATGATCACATCAATCTAAATAACCTCCAAAAAACTAAATGAAGCAAATGAGTGACCAAAATTTCTTTTACGAAAGTACTCTGCTTTTATACTCCCCCACTACACTACATCTGTGCGTGATTGATGCCTGAACTTTAGACGGCATGGGGCTTGGATAGCAGCCCAAAAATAGACCAAGCGACTCGTTCCTGTGGTCATACTCTACAAAGTACGGCAACACAACTTCCTCTTTTCAAAGGAAGTTTCTTTCATAGAAAAGGAAGTTATGTTGCCGCACTTTACGTAGAGCACAACTAGTGAGGAACCAGCGAGCAACAGCGCAATGCCCTGCGCAGTAGAGCGCCGGCTCAGTGTGTCGACCTCGACCACAGGTCGCCCATCAATGACGACTCTGCCATCTGGACATCAAAACATCGCATACGACTATTTCTCACGTCTCAATACCGAATAAAACTAAAAGAAATCAAAGTTCATTCGTGAACTTCAAGGAAAATAAGAATGGAAGTACCATAATTGAAATTTTCGTCATGGTTTGAAAGTTTAAAGGCATGTGTGCAATAACTCATCATCAGGCATTATAATATGCACGAAATCATCACGCTTGCATATTTTTTACGATTCTTGAGTAACCAGTAGTCAGAAGTATTTTAAATGCTATGAAAACTCTGTCCTTGATCTTTGATCATTAGTTTACATTCATAAATGAGGTGGTCCCTGAAAATAAGTCTATATTGACATTTTATACTCCTAGGAGATAAAAAATAAAGAAATATATAGACATAAAATCACTTCTCAGTTTAGAATCGATAGTAGTACATGATAAAATCAAATTTAAAGTTAAATTGTAACGCTACATTAGGATACTGTCGGTATGCAGGACCTGAGTGAAGAATCTCTCTCGAGTACAGGTGAGTACAAGCGAGTACAGGCGAGTACAGGCGAGTACAGGCGAGTACAGGCAAATACCGGGAGCGAATACTAGTGAGATGGAAATTTATAACATTTACGTTTAAATGAAATACGTTAGCTTCTTATAAATTTCACTACACTGTTTACAAACATTACAAACGGTATTACAGAACGGTGAAGAAATATTCCCGTGTATTCCGCTTACAAAAGTTTACACCTACGTCAGGAAAGAAGTTAACATCAGACGAGCATTTTTAGTTCTCTCCATTCAAAATTCTCCCTTATTTAATCCCGACCTGAAGATGCACAATTAGTAGAAACGCGTCTGATCAATTTCCTGCAGATAATTCAATACTCTGCAGTTAAGCTGGGATAGCAGCATTCAACTGACTCAGCGAAACCCAAGTCTTATTCCACTCAGCGAATATGTACAACTAGATACTTCCCATGGAAATTCCAGGCTTTGAAAGTGATAAAATTAAGCATTATTTATATATAATTGCGTTATAAGTTTGATTAGATTTGCTTGATTTGAAATTATTATAAAGACGAATGTATTAAAGATTTACGACGAATTATTGCATTTTAAATTAATATTTTTCATGAATATATACAGAACTTCTATTCTGTCTTATCTACCGATAATATGGCATTCGAAATTTCACCGTTTAAATGCGAATATTAAGGATCTATGAAATAGAACCCATTTTTCATATTTACATATAAATTAATTAAATATCTACTTATATAATAGACGGTGTATATCCTTCTCTCTCTATCTTTCTCTATATCTTCCTCTCTCTCTATCTGTGTGTGTCCATCCCATTACTTCCTATTGATCACAGAAGAAAAATTATTGAACTGAAATTAAAACGAGTATACATGTATTATGAGCATTGTATTGTGAATACCATGAGCGCCAGATTACAATAAAATACGTTATTTTTTTCGTTATTAGTCTTCTTCTCCTACACGGCAATGTTATCGGTAGATAAGATACAAAATGGAAGTTCTGTACATATTCATGAAAAATATTCAGGTTCTGATAGTACCAAGGGTAAAACTGAAAAATGTATTTCATTTCATAGATCCTTAATTTTCTCATTTTTAAACCGTAGAATTTCATCGGGTACCATTTAGGCCATGTAATCGGTAGATAACATACCGAATGGAAGTTTTATAAATATTCATGAAAAATATTCATTTAAAACACAATAATTCGTTGTAAATCTTTAATATATTCATCTTTATAATAACAATTTAAATTCTTGAAAAGATTCACTTCCTGCATTGCCAGGAAATTTTACCTTGCTCGTAATTTTTATTATTATGACAGTAAAATTGAATATTTCATTTGAAAGTTATACCCTTGAATAGCATGAAGGGCTCAAAAAGAAAGGTGCCAAAATATAATTGTTTGTAGTGTACAATTATAATACAGAGTGGAGTGCAACAATATTTTGGGCGCATAAATTTGCATAAAACACTTTTTAACATACCAGAACAGTAGACATACTTCAACTTCAATTTAGCTACAAATTCTTACATCGTTGAGCCAGTATATCATCATAGCGACAAGCTGATATCTAAAAAAACGGTAGTTACGAATCATACAACAAGAGAAACATTATTGAACAATAGACATTTCAAGACTTCAGTTTAGTTAGAAATGCCTGCATATATTTTGCAAATATGTTATCGATACAAGTTTATTTCTGAAAAAACTGTAGGTCTGATTTGAAAATACGTCCAGTTCATGAAAGGCAGAAGACGATGAGTTTGGGGTACGTGAAGTCACTCTTATAATAGAGCTGGCACCTCAGGTCGCAGATGAGAGTTCGTGAGGTATCAGAGATAAAGAAGTTACGACACGCGCAAGCGAGCGTGACCGGAATACTGTGCAAGCGCAGCTGCCTCATTTGTTTGCGCAGTTTCTATCGCGGCCTTTATTGCGTTCGCAAGTGCGCAATGTCGCAAGTAAAAGTGCAAAGATGCTCCAACGCGTGGAAACCGCGTTAAAAAATGAAAATGAACGTATTCAGAGTGAAGCAGGTCAAAAAAACACCTGCAATTAATGACTTGCTGAGGTCAATATAAACACTGGTGTATGTGAGAGGAATAAGACAAGTGTATGTATATAGGTAATCTTATTCTTGATTATAAGGAGTATTATGTATGAAGTGCTGTATTTATTTAATTGTTGTAAACATTTTATACAATACGAAATGAATTTCCACATTTTATTACTGAGCTTTTAAGATATTTAGCATAACGATATTCATTTACAAAATAATGAAATTACCGTGCTTAATACAGAATATCGCTAAAATCTCGTAAACAGTAAAATAGAAACTAAAACGCACACTCTGCGAAAAATGAAATCAAGTTTCTAGACTCATCTCCCTCCAATGAGCACCAGAATTTAAACACAAATATTACAACTGCGTAGGTGGTACAATAATCACCAGTAACCGGACTGTATTGCACCAGTGCCACAACCCGCTCTTCTGGTACAGGTTCAATAAGCTCAGATGATCACAAATCCATACTTGTGGCTCTCTTATTTCATGCTTTTAACCGAACCGTCGCTTCCACTCATCTCAGCACAGAGTCCAGTTAATTAGTGAGAGACAAGTAGCTCAGCAGGATAGGAAATACATAGCAGGGTTTACATGATCCTAAGGTACATGCATAAATAAAAGGTTGAGTTGTACCACCGACAAGACACACCATCTTTAATCTTCCAAATTTTGGGTGAATCACAATAAACATACCCAGGCGTACCACTTAAAAAGAGCAGTTAACAATGAAATTATTTTATGTACCAGAACTAAAATGCGTTTAATTCTAGTACTGAGACTTCCCTTCAAGCAACCTATACCATATTTGGGTTGAACTAACGAAATCAACCCTTCCAGGAAAGTTTCATAATGCAAAGCCCTGAAAATATTGAAGACGTGCCAGAGCGATTTGTCTCGAGGAATTTCCTCATATAAGCTGCACTCGCATTAAGGAAGAAAGTAAAGAAACTATGTATTATTAAGGGAGCTAAATTCTATAATACAGCCTGGTGACGTAACTCGAGGGTGTCCCAATCCTCGGCAATTGAGGGCAACGGACTAAGGCAAAAGCAGCGACTTGTGCCATAGTCCACTATTCTGTACACTACATTCAGCGTCTTGCTTAGCAGAGGTGTTCTCACTCAGAGTGGAACGATAGAAGCTTATACACAAGCACCGAATAAACTGATGAGAACAATTAATGAAACATAATTGAAAGCAATGTTGCTTGCTCATTAAAGGCGTCCGTTAAGAATGAGTTAATATTCTTTGAAAGTCAAAATTAATGAGCGTCAGCTATAGGGTGAATGTTGGCGAATGTTCAATTTTCTAGATTATCATAATAATATTCAGGACCAGGGCGAGCGCCAAGCACACACATGACGCAGCACCGCCAGGCACGACTGCCTTAAGGCACTTAAATGACGCACAAAGAACTATGGCCATCATACAAACTATTGTTATAATTCTTGATGACTTTTGATGGCATCAATACGGAATCATCATATCAACAATGAAGAATATAGGACATCAGCATGAATTTAATTAGTCTTTTGTAGCAATGTTGTGAACGGTGACGTGGACCCCGGAGGATAAGGAAGAGTGCAAGTCAGCGCTTAAAGCAGAGCAGCACTGCTGCATTATTATTATGATTATCAGGTTCCTAGCTTAGCACTGCTGCATTATTATTATGATTATTATGTTCCTAGCTTAGCACTGCTGCATTATTATTATGATTATCAGGTTCCTAGCTTAGCACTGCTGCATTATTATTATGATTATTAGGTTCCTAGCTTAGCACTGCTGCATTATTATTATGATTATCAGGTTCCTAGCTTAGCATTGCTGCATTACTATTATGATTATCAGGTTCCTAGCTTAGCACTGCTACATTATTATTATGATTATCAGGTTCCTAGCCTAGCACTGCTGCATTATTATTATGATTAGCAGGTTCCTAGCTTAGCACTGCTGCATTATTATTATGATTATTAGGTTCCTAGCTTAGCACTGCTGCATTATTATTATTATTATGATTATCAGGTTCCTAGCTTAGCACTGCTGCATTATCACAAGATTAAGCCCCTCTTCACCCCCCTTAAAGTCCTAAACGATAGATGAACCACAGTTGCTCCTGAAGGATATAAAAAAATCATCTTAATCCTATCTGCTAAATGTTTCGCTGAAACTCGAACGCTTCATGCATATCATACGAGCAATAATTTGAGTAATATTTTGTTCAGTCAAATTAACTTGGTCTTTACAGGGTTAACACCTCAATAATTAGGTGACAGAGAAGAACACGGATGCAGCTCCGGAAACTCCCAAAGGGCGGCGCCAAAACTTTTAACATTTCTTTATTTTCGAGCTAACCGCAGGCAGGTTGACACAGATCCCGCCTGTGTGACTGTCACAGGTCTCGCCTGTGTGGCTGACACAGGTCTCGCCTGTGTGACTGTCACACAGGTCTCGCCTGTGTGACTGTCACACAGGTCTCGCCTGTGTGGCTGACACAGGTCTCGCCTGTGTGGCTGACACAGGTATCGCCTGTGTGGCTGACACGACACAGGTCTCACCTGTGTGGCAGACACAGGTCTCGCCTGTGTGGCTGACACAGGTCTCGCCTGTGTGGCTGACACAGGTCTCGCCTGTGGCTGACACAGGTCTCGCCTGTGTGGCTGACACAGGTCTCGCCTGTGTGGCTGACACAGGTCTCGCCTGTGTGACTGTCACACAGGTCTCGCCTGTGTGACTGTCAGAGGTCTCGCCTGTGTGACTGACACAGGTCTCGCCTGTATGGCTGACACAGACACTGCCGTTTACGTGAAGTCTGTCTAGCTTGTTCAAATGAGAGGTCAGCTGCATGCAGTCGCCTGCCTCGCCTGTTTACTGTCACGCAAGCGCATGATCGCAAACACGCACCTAGGCTCAACGCACTGCAGGCAGCAGCGGCACTCTGTGAAGGCACAGTGAAGCTCAAATGGAAAATGCAGTGTGTGCTGCCGTCAGATCTTCACAACGAAAAACCAAAACAGAAGCCAAAAGTGAAATGAATAAAGAACTCGTAATGCTGTATGCATTGTAGATCTAATTTTCGATCCTGATGTCATGTTTTACAATTGCCCACAAGAATGTAAGTGTAATAAGTAAAGAGGTCGCGTTGCTGTCAAGATTATACATAGATCTAACTTTAGACCCTCGTGTGGTAATGTCTTACAGTTGCCCAAATTAATATAAATGTAGTAAGTAAGGATCGCTCAATTGGGTATATATTAGAAAGCTAAATTTAGATCTCAGTCCATGCTTTAAAGTTCTCACAAAAGTGATCCATATTCCTCCTCCCACTGCACTGTCAATCTGTGAAATTAATTAATGTAAACTAATGAAGAATAACATAAGGTGCAGATATTGTGTACAGAACGGATGCAATACTTCGCTCATAGAAGAAAACAACCGCGAGAAATGAGAAAACATTTCCTAACATATGACAATGTTCAAATTGTCTGAAAAACAGCAAAATTGACAATATTCGAGGACCCCGAAATTACAACAACAGTGTTCATAGTAGAAACTGCTTAGGAACAAAATATATAGCGAACCCCAATATATGACTATCAAAAGCATCAGCTTTTTATGTTATCAAAAAGACTTCCAATGCAATTTAAAAAAAAATCAGTCATCGTAAGTAAATTTGTTCGTGCCCTTTTTTTACAGGCGTTGGACATTGGATGCCAGCGTATTGTGCAGTAACTCTAAACATGTGAATGACCCAAATACAGTATTAAAGAAATGTTACCTCAGACGCATTTAATTTGACTTTCAGTTTACTAAAAATGTCATCAGTTTGTGCATGATTAACTGTAATACTCCAGGACCTGTTACCCTGCACGTACAAACTCCATACCATCTGTGCTTTACATGAAGAGATATGGTTGCTAATTTCCCCTTTTTCCCCAAGAAGTCGTTCGATAGATAAACGCCTTCCGCACGCCCTGCTCTGCGGCATCATGAATGCCGTGACGAAGCACTTTTTTTAGTTTTTGCTGAACAACACATCGACCTGAACTAAGGAATGAAAATCCTTCATGGGAATAAATCATGTCACAAGCGACAACTACAATCCATTAATGGTATGTGACAGAAGGTCTCAGCATCAAGGCACCGAACAGCAATCCTACAAATGAGTGCCACCATGCGAAGCGACATCTTTCCTATGAAGAGATGGCAGAGATGGAGCATAAAATTAACCATATGGATGATGAAACACTAGCTCTTGCTTCATGATGTTGCGCAACAGAGTTTCACTAACTAAAAAATTTGGATTAAACATGTTTTTGCAATCTGGAAGCTATCCTTCACTCGTACTCAATTTGATTTTTTAATTAGTTATTGAAAACGATATAGACAATTGGTAAATACAAATACCATTGCTAGACGCATTCTCTTCTTGTCGGAAAAAATTATTATGAAAAATTATAATTAAATCGACAGAAACCGATCAACGACAGATGACAGACAGGAAATTTGGTTTCAATACGACAAGTGATTTTGAAGTACACACTTAATTTCTTCAACTCAACCAACATGTGCTTTTAACGTTTGCAGGAATAATAAACTTAAACATCAATCATTCAAATGCATTTTAACTCCTACAAATAATAACACGAACCCTAACAAAGCGAGTCATATATTAAATTTAAATTTCCTAAGAGCCTAATCCCATTCCAGTCATAAAAGCAAATTATTCAGTCAAAATACCTCTATATTATTCATGTATGTACTTTGTTAGGAAAACGGCGCAGTTGCCACACGAAAACCACCCTACTTGGCTGTAGCTACCATCATACGTATATCATGTCATCCTATGAGTATTGTCCCAGTTTTGAAGAAGGAAATCAAGCAATCAAATCTTATATTTTAAGTTAATTGTATCGACAATGTAGTTTAGCGACGATCATCTATGACTTGTTTCCATCTACTCATAGGCTTCCAAGCACCACATGTAAAACACTGCATCAATTTCAACGAGAAAAATTCTTGAATGTCAGTTTCAACTTCCTCGATGTTTTTTAGTCAACCCATTCAAATGGTCGTGTTATCTACGGAGCATAATTATGGTGGTCTCAAGGATCACTGTCGGGTGGATACTGCAGGCTCTTCTTCAAGTGATGTCTCAAGGAACTCGTCATCAAACTCAATTGGATGTCCTGTTCAGTCTTCATCTTCAAGGCTGAAATCTTTACTTCTAAACTCAAGAAATCCTTTTCTCTAAGTTCTGTCATTCATACTCTCTTCTCAGTAGGCTGAGGGAATATTCCGCTGTAGAGTTTTCTTTCTTCAAACTCATAAAGCACCAAGTGCCTCAAATGCTCCTAAGATACTTCCATGTGTGAAGGTTTATGCAAAAGTGATTAGTGAAATTCCAAGTACGTGATCCTGCGAGATGAAATTCACTTAGTTTAAATGTCTCAAAAGACCTAAATATTACTCGATGTTATAAGACATTCAAAAATACAGCTAAATTTCTGAAAATAAATTATGATCGCACAATTTTCAAGAGGTGACCTGATAACTTCAGTAAAACAAGACCAATAAAATTCCGTCCCAAGTTTGCGCTGAGAAAGTGTTGGTGGTGAGAAGGTCGCGGTCGCCGTGGACGTTGCCGAAAAAGGCAACAGAGAGATGACTGGTTCGAGGGCAGACACTGAGTAGCCAAGTTCAGCTGTGCTGCCATTACGGAACTCTGACCTTCATATTCCTGACTTTGAGCCTCATCAATTACTGGACTACTCGGGGTCCCAGCCGGCGGCACAAAGACAGTGTTTCCGAGTTAATTCTTTCCTGTTGGGACTAATAGTTTCGAAGAGGCTACTAGTGATGATAGTGCATGTTGTGAGGCATGAGAACTGAATTTTTGTCCATTTTTGTGATGGACTCTATATCAAACAGACTAGGTGACTCACGGCAGTGATTTTGATACAAAAATGATGAATAAATTTTCACTCTATATTTTTTGCACTAAATTTCTGGTACAAATTTGAACGAATTCCTTATGAGTTATCTTAAGAGATTTGAAAAAATCGATTGTTTGATTATCAATAAAAATTTTAGCTCATAGAAACACTCTTGATGATTTTTAAGATCTATTTCATGGCTTGAAGGAGGTGATGTCCATAACAATTGTAATACATGCTTTTGCAAACACCACTCAATTTTTTCTAATTAACTCGATCAGATCAAACGCTAAAAACGAGGATCCAAATTTGGAAATCATAGAAAAACTCAATCAAACTTCTATGGCGATCGCAATGCAGAAGTTTAGGAAACGACCTCGCACAGACGACGTTTTAGCTGAGAGCTAAGAACTTTTATTAACTTTTACTAAACAATAAAAATGACCATAAGAATCTAATCAGTGATTTATTCCGAGCATACATGCACATACATGCAGGCCTATCTATCACAGGTTATGGGCAGTGAAGCTCATCACGTTTTAGAATCATATAGTTATTTCGATTTGAATTTTTTGTTTCATGCAATTTTGACAACTGTGATACTACCACTATTGAGAATTTCAATAACGCTATGAAATCCAAACAAATATAAGCCTTTATTTCACACAACGTACATCAGTAAAGACAAAACAGTACGCACAACATCACAGACGACAAAGCAGCAGCCACTGGCCGCAGGAGGTCAACGCTAAGGAGAAAATAGTGTTTCAACTTGTGGCCTTTAAGTTCAGCGTGCCAGTTATGAGGGACACAAACTCGGGCGCACAGCTGATCATGCTTTTCAGTCTCAACAATTCTCCAGCAAACAAAACGGGAGAGAAATATTATGGTTCATGTGCTGAACGTATTAGCACAATTTCCAGCGTTCACTTTTCTTTTCTTGGATCCTAACTTACCAATAACTTTCGCTTTTCACCTTTCCAATGACTTTCCCTTTTTAGCTTATTAATAGGATAACACATTTATTTTCATCAAATTCGTTTGGTATGCTAGAATTCTCTTCAGTTTTATTCATTTTAAATTATGAGTAAACTAGACTTCAATCGCGTCAAGTATGGATAATTTTTTAAAGTTTTGCACAACTTTCCTCAAAAGGAATTCATTAGAGTAATAGGACATTAAAAATTTAGACTACAAAAAATTACAAGTAGATCGATTTTACACTGCCTACGAGTATTTTCTTTGTAGATATTAATCTACCGGCTCCTGAACATAAGACAAATTGTCACTTAATACGTTAAAAATATAAATCAATTTTTGTATAATTATTAAACTTAACTATACAAACAATGAAGTCATGAGGAAGCACGACCACAAAAGCAAGCACGAAATGAAAGTGTTTTGACTGTCAATTAATAATCCATTACTGTTGAGTTAGGAAGCATCAGAGAAAAGTGTTCTTCATCTTCCCGATATTTTGCTGTAAAAATCTTTTACTCGCTGTTTTTAACCGTTTCGGTACCATGATGCAAATATCAGAACCTTTTTCAACATATTTAACATCAAATTTCAAAAAAGATGCTTTGTGATGTTTTACGGTCACTGCATTGTCCTGATCAAACTGTAGCTTGCACTGCCCTACCAGCGTTTGCACAGACACACGTGTTGCTCTGCATCTTAATAGGCGAAAAATGACTGCGGCTACCAGAGATGCCGTCAGTACCGAAAGGGTTAAGCTACTGAACCATATGAAAATTAGCGCTTGCCTCAGAAATAAAGTCAAACACACAGGCAGACATGTCCGGATCAAGGAATTGAAATTGTAAATCATTACAAAGCGCTTCAAATTCTGTGCGTTGGGTACATGAAATTTATACTGCTAGAATTGTAGCTTTAACAAAAATTTAACTGGACAGCAAAATGGTTTTTTTACAAGCAATTGAACACTTGTGTATGAAAAATGGGTTAGTATTGCAAGATCCAAATGTTTATTTGAAGTAAATATCATTACTCCAGTTAACATTTTTGAAAGCTAAATTAATAAAATTGTTAATTTTTTTATAATATACTATCCTAGCTACAAACTATGCAATACGGGTAACTTCACGATCAATAATAGTACAGAGTAAATCATGTAACAACAGTGGCTAATGAACTTCACGTGTCACGTGTTCATCAGTTGCACACACGACGTGCAACAGGCATACAATTTTCGAGCATTGAACTCCGTAGCATCTAGAGAAAAAGACCTCACTACTCACTGATCCATATCATATGGTAGCCAAGAAGTCAATTTCACACTACAGATTAAGAGGAAGACGGTGATGATTTCTAAGACTTTCAAGATTACATTACTTACTGATCGATCCCCCTACACGTAAATTTCCCACTACTAGTTAAGAACCCCAATGGCAGTGAAACCAACATTGATTAATGATGTCCTAAGAGCTATAGTGCCCCATATTTCTTCCCTTTCGATATTTTTTTAATAGAAAAAAATGTCAGTCGTTATCAGTCAAGTTTAGAATAAATGGTGCATCTTAGCACAGATGCAGCCTTTTCAATAATCGAAGTCGAGGGACGTTTCGAAAATCCGCAACTTTCTAGCGGAATTTCCCGCAGTATCTTGTTTCTCTATCAGACAAAGCACATAAAAAAGTGCGTAAAAAAGAGGTCGACACGGCCACAGAACACATGGCGCTACTCTGCGCACCATAGAGGCAGGCCCTCTATCCTCGCCGACATGAATAATGTAAAAGAATTCTCTCGCATTAGTTTGAACAGCTACGGTAGAGAATTCATAAAATATGTTGGCCTCGCAACAAGTGTAGTAAACAAGGACGACAGGCAATTTCGACCAGGAATAGAAATTCTTGAGCATGTCTTAACAAACACACCGATGAAATCTGCAGAGCGAACGAATTTTGAAGAACAAGCAAAATTTGTGAAATTGCTGTCATTTTGATGGACCAAACAAGCTGAAACTTTTTGAACGTCTTAGTTATAACTCCACTCTAATTTGAGATCCACAGACAGTAATATATTCTGGCAAACCTCATCGGGGACTTTGCTTATAAAAATTTTCTCTGGGAGTTGTTGGTCAGATTACACTTTCAAGACCAAGGAAATTCTGGACACTATCCAAAGTGATGTTTTCAGAATCATTCAATTTTGATGGCAAAATTTCCTAGTGCCTGAACTTATTCCTAATAGTTCAGTTATCATACCATGCAAATTTGACGTAAAAGGTTCATAATAGAGCACGGATTTTTACTCGGCTGTTCGAAGAACTTTCGTAAACTCTCAGAAAACTCATCTTTAAATTCGTATGTTGAAAGTCAATGTGGTTTAGTGTTGTCCAACTAGACATGGAAAATAAAATACTGAAACGTAGCACGAAACATTTAAAGCACGCACGACAACATTTCATTTTTTGTAAACTCAAACCAAGTTTCATACAATGAAGGAATTAACCTATTTCAAAATTTTATCATTTGAACGGTGTAAAAATCATTTATAGAATATGAAAAAAGCATCCAATGATTTCAACAATGATGATTTCTAAATGAATTACTTCAAATCAAGTAATTTTGTCTGGTAAATAGCATCATATGAAGACTCAACTTTAAGCAGAAGGTTATTTCTTCTCTGTAAAAAAAATTTCATGAATGTATAAGTCCAAGCGATAAAAATCATTCTTAATGGAAATACCGTAGATATAACTTTAAAATATTAACAAATCATTAGCATGTTCTAAAATGAAGCGAGAAATCAATTCGTTTTTAGTTGTCCTTCTTGTACAGGGACCTAAAGACAGGGTGCCCCCTAAAAAAATGCACAGAGTTTTATAAAGCTGTACTTTGAGTAGTACTGGTATTCATAAGGTGTACATAGGTAGGTAATAACGTATTCTAGATAAAAAATAAAACTTTAGATCTTGCTCTTTCGAATGAGACCAGTCCTAACCTCATAGCACCAGTAGTATTTAAACTACAGCCTTTTAAAAATGTATAATCTTTTTAACACCCTGTATATATGACCTCAAAGTCTGATTTTACTCCCTAGAAATACCAAGGCAATTAATTTTTATTAAAATGGAGATACTCCAAAGTCCAAAGTACTTAATGATCAAAATTTTTGACCAGTAAGTTTCAATATACTGTATAATAAGAATCGACACCATAAAACTGCCCTTCAAGTATTTTTTGTAGTTAAATTTTTACTTGAATATTTAAGAGGGATGTTAGGCCACGAGTGCCTACGAGATTTGTAGACCAGATCTATCAACAACAACGAGATAATTACTGACTTCGCAGACTAACAAAACACTCAAAATTAATAAACAGCCCACGCTTGTCACAGCTAATTCAAGGACCAATTATAGCAGCACTATAAATTTCAGTAGCAAACCCAGGGGAGTTCAAGCGATAGGTGGAGTCGCGTAGGTCACTTTCTTCAGGAACAAACATTAACTATTGCCAATCAGAGTGAAGAATCAGATGCAAAGTTTACAACTATGAACGTATCTCTCCTGAGAAATTTGTACGATCCGAAAACAGACACAGTCGCTCAACAGTCTACTCAAATTAATTTCAATAAACACGTTCTTGCACACGACATAAGGTTTGCTTACCTTTCTAAAATAAGCAGTTGAACATGATGCCAGGGTAGTGAATAAATTATAAACCATCGTGGAAATTAGGTTGAATGTACGTCTATTTGTTCTACAGTGGGGGAAACAAATATTCGTACACCAAGAAATTTATAATGTCATATTTCCTACAAATTAAACAAGTTGCTATTCATATAATAATTCTACACAGGTGAAAATGATAAAACATGCAAAAACGAAGAAAATTCAGATATAAATAAATTAAAATGCATTTTTCTTTCTGGAGGTGTTAAAAAAATATTCGTACGATGTGAATTTTGGATTTCAAAGCTCTTGAATGGTATTTAGTTTCAAGATTGTTCAAATTGAATGTTCCAAATTGTTCCACTTATATAATCAGTAGTTATTTCAAACAAAAAAATATAAACTGAATATTCTGCGTTGATATTTCGTGCAGTAAGTTTATTATCATGGCAAAAGGTAAAGAAATATCGAACAAAACTATGAAATAAAAAAGGTAACTCTATTGTTAAACTATAGAATGTAGGCAAAAGCTCGAAAAATTCGTCAGCAAACTTAAAAATTCCATGTAATACTATTAGCTCATTTATTGCAATGTATAAAAATATGAAAACTGTAAAAAAGATTAAAAAGTTCTGATGATCCACGCAATATTTCTGCCAGATCTTCAAGGAGATTGCGACGTTAAGTCTCATCAAATTCAATGAGAACTCGTAAAGAGTTACAAGAAGATCCACTTTCATCAGGAATCAGTCCTACTAAACGAACAGTAATGAAATTCATAGGAGCAATTTGAAGTCCCGTTCACCTCGGAAAACACCACTTCTATTGAAAAGACACAGAAATGCCTTTTCAATAGGGGTATTGGAAACGAATACCAGTGACAAATGAATGACCATAAGCATGTAGGTAAACAACAAGAATTTCGGCGAGTACTGCACTATTTCAACAATGCTTCACAAACTGATTGGCATTAGAATAAAATTTATCTTCCTGTTTGAAATTTGAAAAAAAAGTGGAAGGTTTCACACAAGCAGCTAGTAGTGTAAGAGCTAACTTGTCCTCCGTATCCAGCCTTTATTCTAGTCCTAGTGCATCAACATACACGTCGTAGCTTGTCTTTTATACCACATATTTATCTTTTTACTCCCATGCTGCACTCAAGGTGTTGGTGGAGCCGCATCAGTAATCCGTTAAATTGGTTTCTTCCTGTTAAGGTGCACACCCCTGCGAATAATAGCTGTAATTAATTAGGTGACCTGGCCGGGCTACATGAAGGCAAGTTGTGTCTTCCCACAGTAACAGTATTGGTCGGCCCCGCCCTGCCCAGGCCGTCTGCATGATCAAGAAACACGACTTAGGATATTGCGACGCTCCACAACCGGTGTTCAGCGCTGAATTTTCTCTCAAAAAATTCTTGAAGCTCAATTTTAAGCTTTCAATTCAAAGCTCTCCTTAGGATCACCCAAGCACTCCACATAGCAGAATAATTTAACATGAAATGTTTAATCTCTAATATAGTTTGAGGCTAATCGCACAATTGGATCACATCTGGTTTTTATCAATATGAGGAATAATTCAGTTTGAAAAGGAAGATTTCTATTACGAGTACACTACAAAATAAAGACTCTCAATATCGTTGCCGACAACGGCTCTCATAGAACAACCAAAACAAATGCTTTTACATTCTATGAGAGGCGTTGAGTTGCCTTGGTTCACACACGTAATTCCACGGATACGAAAACAACAAATCAGCAGACACATAAAAGAACTCAGCTCGATGTTCCGCAGCGCGCGCTGGAGCTGGGAGGCAAGCACACAACGCTACAGCGTCACGGTGCAGTTATGCAAGCAGAGAAAGCAACGGTCGGGACTTCTCTCACTGACGCCACAAGCTTATCTTGCAAGGGAAAACAACTGCCCCTCAACCGAATGAATTCACTCGACACAAGTCTAGAATGTCAGGTTATGATAATATAGACTGTTGTAAAACAACTCTTAATTCTCCCTTTAAAATGTGTTTCAGATGATCAAGTTGGGTTAGCCAGTGAAAAAAGCGTTCAAAAATTATTCACTATTCTAGCACTGAATATTTCTCATTTCTTTCCGACATCTATGGAACGTTCCAACGCAAGACTTCAATCGAACGGACATTATCTCTTAACTTTTTCTCATTATAAAACATAAAACCAAAATAAAGACTAGAAATTAACTACATTGCAGCACATGACAGCCTCCTCTCGAAGCATTTCGATCACCAAGTTAACCTAAACTTCATTATTCAGTTAATTTATTTCAAATTAAATTAAACTAATCTAACTCAGATCTTGGTGTCCACGTCTCAGCTCCATCAGCGATTGGATGCTGGTAAGCGGCCACTATTCAATTAGCACAGACACATGTAGTAATTATTAATTATTAGTAATTAATACACTATACAATTAGCACAGGCACTATGCAATTAAACATGACACTCACGACAATGCGTGTACGAGTACTTAGAGATATTCAACATGCTGGTCTGAAGAAATGTACCGACGATAAATATATTTAACCGAGAAAATATCAAGTATTGATAAAGAAACCTAATTTATGTTTATTTTTATAATTACACTGACAAGAGTTGGTAACAATGTTTAGGATTCTTGATTCTAAAAGCTAAAATACAACAGGCCTCCAACTTCCGTTCATTCCAGTGATATTATTTAGCACGGAAATCAACCCACACGCTCATATCGTCTTCGATTATACCTGAGGGAAATAACATGAAGAATCGTTTATACATATGAACGTTCTCATGTTTCATCGGATTCAACAACAAATATATTTGGCTTTGAAACATCACTGCACTTTTAAGGACACTTGCAAAAACCACATTTCTTACTCGATACCAACAAGTAAACCTTTCGCTTAATTTGAAATAAAATTTTCAGTAAACAGCATGACTTGGTCTAGTTTACAAATGCCATGTACAAAGGTGAATGAACAGCACAATGAAAAAACGAATACGTTCATCTAGAATAAATGCATTGCGTCTGATATATGCACAGTAAATGTCTGCTGTATTATATGATACGAAAGGATCTTTGATGAGCGGCCGCCTCGGATCAAAATAAACAGATAAGACTCTGGTTATCTTACACTCGAGGGTAATATTGATGCGCCACCCGTGATCGAGCTAAAGCTGACCTGAACTTCTAGACTTGCATGCGAGCATTTATGCAATATGATCGATGATGACGAGCGGTACTATGGTTGTGTGTGTTGCGGTGTTAGGTAGGCCAGTGTGTGAGCTTTTTGCGCTAGAGGAAGTGAGTTGCCGGATGACACCTGCCAGAGAAGGGGAGGAGGTAGGATGGGTTACCCCAGGAAGTGGGATCAGATAGAGGACAACCACGACCAAACGTGGATCAAAACACAAACGCGCTGGACAAAAACGTGGATTTTGTAAACGCACGCAAATTAATGCAATAACAGTAACTTCCTAGTACATGAATGATACTTCAGATTGAGACTTGTGAGCATTTATTTAGCTCAAGTTTAATTGAAATTAAAGCCTATATACGTTTTTCGTAGGCTTAAAAAGAAATTCCTAAAAATTGCGAGTGTTTCAAGGAGATAAAATTAAATATTTCTGACATAGTGATAATAACTATAGACGAAAAATGAATACAATGCCGACAATAGAAAAACAGCCACTTTCAGTTACTATAGTGAAACTGAATAATGATTGGACTAATTCAATTGTTTTCGTCAGTGTAGATTAAAAATGAAGTATGTTTCTAATAAAGTTTAAACAGAAATTGGCAACGAATAGAATAACGTACTCTTTTCCTTGTGTATAATTACAACGAAAGTATCATCATACAAAACAGAGTATCATCTTGGAGATCCTAAAGCACTTTAAAAGCACTGAACTCTTCATGTAAACAATTGCAACCAGTAAGGGTATAGTTAATTTTCATCAATTATTTTATTAATATATATTTTCAATGTTTTCATTTCTCCGCTGTAATAATGCTTGTACGTAATTAATTAGAACGAGTACTTTTATTTAAGATCACAAGTATGACTTATGACGGAATACTGTAACGCCACTACAAGAATAAATGTCTAGTGAAACAATATAAAAATACCAGTACAGTTTGTCCCGTACACCTTGAAAACGAAAGCCAACAAAAAATTATATACCTAAGAGACACACTGCATTAGGAATATTTACAAAAAAATCCCCTGTTCTTATCTTTTTCACGATGTTTCTTTTCTACTTTCCCAACCTTCCGAAGTTGTTCAAGTTCTTTGTGTATTAAAATTCTTAAAAGTTTGCCAATCAACATACAAAATTTACAGTGAACTATAAAAATGCAACGTTTCGATGTTGCCAACGTCATTAGGCTGAAGCAGCACAAGATATTGCAGCCACATTGAGAAAATATAAAATTATGATACAAACGTTAATAATACATCCACAGTAGATGACATGAAAGGCTAAAACTGCACTACACGATGCGAGCTCACGAGAAAATGTTGTGACAAAACCACGATGGTGATTTTGTGTTCACAATGGTGTGGTGCATGAAAGATACTCAGCCTACATTACCAAAGATACCGTACAATTTACGAACAGATGAACAAAGACAGGTTAGTGAAATCTGGTCAAAGTGAAACTGTCAGTGAAGTGGTCACTGAACTGCTCAGCAGCAGTAACCACGATACATGACTTCAAAAATGAGATTTGAATTGATCAATTTATTATCGTCAAATAGAAGGAACCTTCAGAAACAACAAAATGTAAGTTTTCAGACAGAAAAACACACCCCACGCCTTAATATTTACACGATAAAAAACATAACCTGCAGTGCGTAGAAACCCGTAGAGGAAGGAGGCCACGTCAGTTAACACTTTTCAAGCACGCTGGTGGACAACAAAATCATAATAAACGTCGAGAAGAATAATAACATTAGGAAACAGGTGAGCAACCCAAAAAATTCAAACCAACACAATGGATGAGAAAAAGCTGTATCCTTTGCATAATTAGATATGATCACCCAGGCAGGATGGATTCCTAAGCCAAAGTGCACGTAGCAGCACGATGTAGAAGCGAATTTATTCTTTCCAAGTTAACCCCTTCAGTCCCTGGGTCCAATATATTGGACATTTTTAAAACTCTCATAAATAGGACATGTGGGGCTGAACGAGCATGG
>VCRD01001795.1:77143-96288 GCA_006783055.1 Trinorchestia longiramus
ACTAAAAACAACATTTAAGCTAAATTTACTCAGCTTTAGCATTATTACGATAAATGAAGTTTAACACTAGAAAAGCAACTTTCATCTCGCTCAACGACTTAATTTTTATGCACCTTGAAACAGACGAACTGCGAGTTCCATAAAACCGCCGTCTGTGCAGTTGCCGCCCAGTTAGACGCGGAAGGATTGTTATTTTCAATGAAGCATTAATTGTGTCAAGTCCTGCACGACTGAACTTGTCAGGAATCGTGCATTTTAGCAGAAGCGAATCAAAATCCACTCAACTGCATCGAAAGTAATGGAGTGAGACGGTCGTGACGTGGCGATACAGACAATCATTGACATAACGCATCTTATATTTTTTTCACACGCGCTTATGAATAAAGCGAATTTGTAAGGATTGTGCTTCTCTCATTAGATGGTGAATAATTCTGCTCATTAATGAGGTGCTTATACATATACAAGAAGCAATCAAAAGGTTTTACATTTCTTATTTACTTACAAAACAAATTGAAGATTTCAGTCAATTATCTAATTAATGAGGTTGCGCATCTTGAAAATATTTCAATTTGTAAACAATCGGCCAACAAAATTGAGAAAAAATTTAAACAATTGATATGGGAATAAAAGATCTTGTGGGTAGTTATGCGTGATTTCAAACTTGATCACCAAAACGTTAATGAACATTGAATCAAATATACGACACAATTTTTTCAATGTGGCAGCATATGACCTGCACCAATAATGTCATTAATACGCACTCACGTGGCCCTTTCAAGCTTTTTATTGGAACAAGTATTTGTAATTTTTAACTTGAACTTTCCTACTTACAAGATCAATTGGTCGGTCTCAGTTGTACGCAGCGCATGTAAAGAAAATGTTGAGAAGCCTATCCATGTTCCCCAGAGAATACGCAAAATATATTACTCATGACATATAAATAAAATAATTATTGGCAGGTGGAAGTACAAGTTGACAATTACTTAGAGGGTGTGAACTTACCTACAAATTTTTATTTTTGTTTTGGGAAAATAATGAACACAATGTACTTGAATAAATCAACTATGGTTAAACAAAGACAAGTGTCCAAATATGCCTCGCTAAAATGAGGGGATTGCTTATTCCGAACGGTAAACTACTTATGTGAATACTCGAATAAATCAACCATGAAACATATTCTCCTGAGTAATGTTCGTAACAGAATATGCAACATCACACCGACCTTTATCCTGCAACATCAAAAATAAGCGGCAGATTCGAGTACTCAGACGCCATTGCAAGCGCATCATCTGCTCAGTCAACCACCAACCATAGGAAATAAGTCTCTTATTTTCCCTCACAAAAGAAAGCACATAGACGTTAAATAAAGGTTTTTAAACAATTTGTAGAGTAAGATCTTGAAGGGAGAAGAGAGAACGGAGCCACGAAGGGGACTCACCGTGGATGTGAGCCGGAAAACTAAGCTAAAACAGGCTTGTAATCCATCTTGATCTTTCGTACAACAGCAGGATCAAATTGTCTCTCTGTGCACCAGTCTACGAAGCCGCTAAATTATACATGGAAAGAGAAACTAACAGATTCGACTCCTACTCTAACTTGCCAAATTTAAGTCAAAATGCAAAATTGCAGCGTTCTTTCGCTACTATTTGACGTATTATAAGCTAGTACACTCCGTTTCAAATCAGAGCTCAAAGATGTTCCTGATTCCAATTCCTTAGATATGAAAGGAAAACAAACACGTGTAAGAAAAGTCTTCACTTTAAGTATGACTTTGAAATTCTCCAGCGCGACAACTACTTTCTGAAGTAACGAATGACAAAAACTAAGCCACGCCCGTGCGGGGGTAGACAGCCCAAAGCCAAGGTCAGCGCTGCAAGTAGGCGAGCGAACTCTGGGCAGGGATGAGCAGCTTATGATGACCTGGACAGTGGGTGAGCGCTCGAGAGAAGCCTTATTTGTTGCTAGGATGCAGTTGCTTGCCATGTGAGACGCTTCGACTCACCCACACGACGAACGCAAGGTTCCCATAATATAAGAGTAAATTATAAAACACTCGAAGAAGTTCACACTCAGTTTAGCATACAAGCCTTAGAATTCAAGTAACTTGTGTAGCCTATTGAAATTACTTTAGGTAACGCAGTCAAATTTAAGCAAAACACTTGTATAACGCCCACAGTCAACAGGGATATGCGTAGTAGTGTGTCCGTGCACTGCCTCCTGTACATTACAAGCGAAAGGAAACTTTAGGTTTACATCGAGTATTTTATACACGATTTTACCGTATTACACGTTACCAATGGACAAAAGACAATTGCAACGCATAAATTTTCTAAATCATATTTTTTCATGTCAGGATACCGTAGTTATGAAATATCGAAATTTACGTCGAAGATTGAAAAAATGAAACCATGCGGTAACAAATGTCTTTTTTTGGTAGGGCCCCCTATGCATAGGAGACAGTTATGTTGATTGTTTTAGGTAGAGTGAAGCTATCAAAGTCCGGGAAGGAAGTGTGCAGTGTGCGCAGCTCTTACATAGATGCACCGTTAATGGGAAATCTTGTACCTAAATGAATTCGTGATCAGTGTCCTTGTTTGAAATGATCACCATGAAACATAAGCTTGTGTATTTTCCTCTTCTTTTCCTCTGATACTAAATACCAGTGCACACGTGCGATAAAAATGTTAAAGCCGTACAAAATTTCAATTTGTATTCAGAGTCTTACATTTATAATGATTTATATTATAATTACATCTTAAAAAGTTCCACATGCTTAATGATAGAAACCACGTTCAAATAGTTCCAATAGTTTCATTTATTCGCACTTAACTCGATTCTTTACTTTGATTCCATTTTATTTTTGTGCTCAGTATCTATATAACGCAAACCACAGCAGAGCTCCCTGCGCTACAGGGCCAGAGCTCAGCGACCATCAATTCAACGAAAGACATTATTTACATACAAATAAAACTCAAAATACCAAGTGCAGTAGAGTACATTAAATAATGGTACAATCACTCATAAAAAAGATTAATTTGGTGAATGATAGTGTAAAGTTAAAATCTTTTAAGTATGAACTAGGCTCAGTAATAAATATAGTAGATCATGATAAGCTCAATAATAAATTTCACGGGAAAATAGTTTTCAATTAAATGTTTACGCATGAATACCTGAAATTTTTTTGCATAAATAGAAACTCGAACTATACAAAACAAGAAAAATGAATATTACCATTTAACTTAACCCATTTCACACAGTGGTTACTATTTTGATGCACGCTTCTATTCACAGAGGTAGCTGGCACGGTGAAATAGTTGAAAAATAAAATTTTCAGCCTCAATTTCCAAGATCCTCTTTGCCATACTATGACGAGACTTGATACTTTCGTTCCTCACTTGTGTCCATGGCAAATAACGTCGGAATTTCGCATTCTTTAACTCCAGATTTGCCTAAAGGTGAAACTGTAATGTATCCGCTAATCCAGTCACAGCAGGGCAACAATGAAAATGAAAAATTACCCCCATTCCAAGACCGAAAAATAATTATTAATTTTGACTCAGAGCACATCAACGTCTATTCAAGCTTCTGTCGATGAACTATGTATTTCAGAATACCTTGAAGAAATATTTAGTCGCAACTTCGGAACACCAAGTTAATCACATACACAAATGACATGAATCGGACCAATGCTAGTTCATTAATGAAAGAACAAAAAGCCTGGTTTTATTTTTGATCTTACCTGCTTCGCAACTGGCTCATATGCTCAAACTAAGGATTTGCTTTGCATACTCAAACTAAGGATTTCATTTTTCAACATATTCTATAAATAATTGAAAATTTATTAAAAATTTAGCAATCAAGCACTTCAAAATAAACTACATACGCACAACGCTAACGCTGATATGAAGTCCGTTCAAATTACTTTTTATGGTGAATCTGCGCACGCCATCAGACGTACAATGTCAGGAATGAAGAAATATCTTAATGAAACATTTCATTCCATTAGTTTAGAGTATGGCATTTACGGTGAAGCTTAAAAACTACTACGAGTATTATGAGGCAGCTACAAGCTGTACTAGACAACGGTCGAACGTTCAATGATAACATTCGCACATCCAAATGTCACGAGGTGATCTTGTGGCATTACCTTCCCTCAATTGAAGCAGGAACGAGCAGTCCTAATTGCAGTTATACAAAAGTGCTCCCAGTAGAGCATCAGCAACTGACAGCATAAAGCACGAGCAAGCGCCTTGTTTCAAAATGTCGTGAGGGTGAGAACTTTGGAAGACAATGCTCGAAATGTGTGAATGCTTTTTAAAGGTACCTCTGATTTTAGCAGCATTTATTTTGGAATTTTGAAATTCGTTTACAAATAAATGAATAAATTAAATTGTAAACGTTCTGTTAACTTGAATATTTAATTACTGCGCTCGTGTTCGATAATCTGTCTACATTTATTAACCCCTCAGATAGTTCAGTTTCGAATAAATGTTCAGAATAGCATTGTAAATGAGTATATATATTTATTATGAAATGATTTTAAAACCATGAACTAAACAACAAAAAAATGCATTGTCAACGAAAAGTCTCCAGTCAACATACAAAATTTAGAAATAGACTACTTCACTTTTTCGTGCTACTCAGTAAACGAGAAATAAAAAAACTTCAGGAGCAAAATTGAGTATCCTTACCTTGGCAAAGCAGCTCTGATGCCGCTCAGTCCATATCTGTCGGCCAAGAAAGTCTTCGGCAGAGACAAGGAGCGCTGCTGCAAGACGCACAGCTCGTCAGAATCTTCCTCGAGGAAACCTCGGTCTTCCACCGTAGTGGACGCAGAGCGACCTCTGCTGGGCTGCATGTTCCGCTCCACGGCGGTGCGGCGAGAATAATGAACTCCTTCACGAAGAGAAGCAGTTTTTCTTTCACTCATTCGATAATTAGTTGCATTTTTGTTCTTTTTGTGCAAAAATTGAAATAAATGTCGACCGTCCGAAACAGGCTTTTTGTGAGAGTCTGATCCAGAGCGATTTGAATCTCGCCGAGGAGGTCGCCAATCCAAAACTATCTTCTCTTTCACGCTAGTTTTGCAAAATGCGTTAGAAGATGAGAGCATCCGTTCATCATCATGAGAACGCGAGAAAGCTGTTTCGTTAGAGAAATCTGTGAGCTTTTCTTCCATATTTTGGCATAATCCTGGAACAATATCATTCCAGTTGTCTTGATAGCCTGAATCACCTTTTAAACGACGATGCTCAAACTCAAGTTGTGTGAGGAGTTCTCGACTCTTGCTCATACTCTTCTTCATTCTCTCTGATGATATGTTTCTGGTTTGTCCAGGGTATAATTTTTGGTTCTTCGTAATAATTTTCGCAGATAACTCCTGCAAACCGTCTTGTGTCGTATCGAACGAATGTGATACGGGGCGTATAAATTCTTCCTCGTTATTTTTTCTTTCCGTAAAATTGCCGATAGTGTGAGCACGAGGTAATGTCTGTTTACCTTCTCTCAACAAAATTTCAGAAGCCAGCGACACGGGATGTTGATTTGCCGCCTCAGTGAACAAAACCAGTTTATTGATGTGCGGTAACATTGATGATTCTTTGGTTTCATGCGATGTTTCGTTCTCATTATTGACAGCAACCGTTAGACTATCATTGTTTGTACTACCAACATGAGAAACCTCAGCATCGCTGGTTGCCACAAATAGTCCTCGTGATAATCCTCTCTCCATTATTTGTTCTTCAGCGCGAATATTTTCCAGTTCATTCAGGAAAGGGTTAGAGCCGCGAACACAACCTACCTTACTTTCTCTCGTTTCAACTGCTTTGCTACTGCTACAAATGTAGGGCTCGCTGTTTACTCTGACAGTAACCCGACCATTTAGGACAGCGCACTCTTCATCGCCAGTGACATGAACGATTGTATTATTGTTCTGGGAAAAAATACAAGGCACATCGATTGAGACTCTACGTGCACCAATTTTTTCGTTGTAACTATTACTAGGAGGAATATAAGACTTGTTAGTTTTAACCTCATTTTTCTTGGCAAGACTTTCGTTCTGAACCATGAAGTTGCCATAATCTCGAACATGCACACCATTTTCAACATCCTGAGCGCTGTTTCGGCTTGTTTTGTCCGGTAACTGGGATAGCGATGCCCTGGGCGACTCAGGCTCACGGCTGGTTGTAGCAGCTGTAGTCCCTTTTTCCCTTTGAATTTTTTGTGACGCTTGAGTCTCGATTGAACCTAAACTGGTTTTACTCGCCATAAGGGCCTTAATTTGAGATGATGGCATGCAAGACTTAGACGTCGAGCCAGAAGCGAAAGTTTCGGGTTGTTGCCCGTTTTCACTTGCTGACGTAGCACCAAAACCAAAGTCAGACGCAACATTGTCATCTAACTTTCGTAGACATGACCCTGAAGAGCTTTTTATGATAGGAATTTTTCTATTTTTTACAGCCACGCAAGGACTTCCGTCAGGTTCACAGTTTCCAACTTTGCAAACTTGGTATCTTTCGTCGGGAACTTGTCCTAAGTGTGTCTGTGCGGAATTATCAGATTTGAATGATACTGAAATACCAGGTGCTGTGGGTGGAGAGAGAGAAGCACGGGCTTTCACCAGCGTGTTCTCACTACCTCCTAGTCGACCACCTTTTGCTTCAGTTTCTTGTAAGCTCAGATCGTAGCTTCTTCGAGACTTTCTAGCTGTCATTTTTTTATTCGCAATTGAGTTACATTCGACCAATGATACCTCGGAAGAACTTTTCTCGATTTCTGAGCTTGAACAAACTATATTACGCTGAACGAAAGTGTTTGCACATTTTCTTTCTTTTTCTCCTAGCTTTTTGGGAACCTTCTGGATGCCTGATGAGATGCAACTCTTTTCCAATTTGACGCATTTTTCCCGTTTAAAAGGACTTGGTGGTAAAGCAACATTTGTACTCAGCATTTGTGCATTAGTTTGTAACTCAGTTTGATGATTGGGCGATTTTAGACTAACAGTTCTCTGCAGCTTAGATGTAGACTTAGGATGTCTTAAAGAACTACCAGTAGCAGTACTTCTCATACTTTTTCTCACTTTGCAGTCATTATCCGACTCGCTGGCTCCCTCCCTCAATATCGTCGGGTCCTTAGACTTCTTACAAACGCGTGGTTGCTTGTGTATAGTTCCCGAAATGCTGGACGATGACAATGCGCGGTCAGTATTTTTAGTGTTTTTCAGTAATACTTCGTGTTTGTATTTACCAGAGTCTCTAGCAGTTTTAATTGAACTCCGGGAAGAAAGTTTATCGATGGTGGCGTGCTTGAAGGCTGTTGGAGAAATTTCCTCAGTCTTTGATCGATTTGAATCGATCACAGTGGTTGAGACAATGCCATCTGCTTTGTGTTCCGCATTTTTCTGCCGAAAAGTTACGAAAGTATCGTTATTTCTTTTTTCTTTTATTGGCTTTGAATCGGCAAGAGACACGAAAGAGTTATTTTTTGAAACGTCATGCAGAGAAAGCGAACTCCTTGTTTCAGATGGTAAATACTCTGAGTTTGAATTTAAAACATGACTTGGAGTTGAAGACGTCTTACTATCAGAGATAGAATTTTTCCCTCCTGATTCTGGCAAGACCTTTTTATATTCATTCGCATTCTTTTTGATCGCTGTATGACTTTTACCCTTTGTATGGATATCTCCAACCATAACTTTATTAACAATACTAGCTCGTACCGTGGTGTTTCCAGAAAAAGCTGATGCAGTTGAAAACACATTGTTAGTTCGAGGCTTCGCTGTTACTAAAGTTTCAAGTCTCTCTTCCGACTTTGCAGGAGCTCGTTGCGAAGGCAACGACGATCGAAAAGAGGAAATTTGCCTTCCACTCAAAAACTGAGTTGAAGATGCCGGCGACTGAGTCTGTATAGGTCCACTTCTCGTTCGCCATTTTGTCCGATTTAGTGAAGATTGAATAGTCAATGGCTTCTTTGCTAGCACTTCTTCATTACTTACTAACGCTTGCGACGTGACTTCTGTGACCGGAACAGAAGATGAGGAGCTGTTATTTTTCGAGTGACGATCAGGAACAGCGGTTATGTGATGGTCAAGAACTTCAGAATGACTCAAGTCTGCGATAGCGCCCGCACTACTAGGAGATGCATCGCAAGATCTCTTAGATAAAGACTCATGTCGGACTATCGAAACTGGATTAAGGCTTTTAGGCCTACGAGATGTTCTTGCTAAATCACTTGCCGCTACTTTATTGCCACTATCAGCACTTCGCATTGCAGTTAACGAAATTCGTCCATTTTGAGACGGAGAGCTGGAGGCACCAGAATTAATTTTAGGGGATCTAGAAGATGTAAGTGGAATGGAAGTGCCTTTAGAACTTTGTGAACGAGGCTGAACTTTTGAACCAATTGACGCAGAGGAATTTTTTCCTTCATTTCTAAGTGTTGATTGCTGAGTAATTTTTGTCTCATTTTTCTTAGGTGTTTGCATAACAGAGGCTTTTTTCACTGTATGATCAGAATGTATAGTATCACCTCCAGTTTTAGACCCACTAACATCTTTAATTTCCTCTGATGAAGCATAGGTTCTCTTCCCAATTTGTGTTTTCTTTTGATAAACTGGAATTCCTGATGATTTGTACGGCATCGTGTCACATGTGCAGTCATCCCTATTCAAACACACGCTCTCCAAGACCTCGGCACCAATTTCCGATGTTAATAAAGTGCTCGTAGAAAGAGCAACACTCGCATTGGTATCGGCAAGAGAGCTGTCGGAACGCTCTGTACATCGTCCCACTGAACACAACCGTCCTCTTGCAACTGGCGACAAGGCTGACGGCCGTGCGGCGCAACATGTGTTTACGACGACCTCCTCTTCGCCCTTCTCACCGCCCTCCCCATCCTTCTCTTCTCCGCCGGCTCTCTTCGGTGATTCATTTTCCGTGCACACCCATCTTTCGTATTTCTCTTTGCTCTCTTCGTCGAAGCACTCATCTAAATCGTTCAAATGAAGCTCTCCTATTCGCTCTTGCCACTCCTGCATTATTGCGAAGCTCCGGTACACTCCCCAATCCTCAACAACACAGCCTTCCTCCAGCTCATAGTCTAGCTCTTCGTTCAAACCAACGATTTTTGAGCTTATGCCTTTATAAATATCAAATATGAAATCTTCCTCTCTATTCAATCCACCATTATCCTCATCATCGTCATCACAATGACTTCTGTCGCCTTCGTCATCAGCATCTTCACCTGTTTGAAAATGATTTCCCTTTCCGAAATAAAATAAAACTTGTTCATCAAAATCACTGTCACTTTCCGTGTCACCTTCTGCGCTTTGGTAGTCCGGCGTCTCGCAGATGGAACGGACGGAGTTGGAGCGACAGCTGAAGCTACACCAGCTAACACTCAGACGGTCACCATCGCTCCATTCTCCAGGCTCCAAGATGGTGCAGGTGTCGGGATCAGCTGCCAATAGGGCGAGGCTTGCTAGGTTCTTTGACAGCCGCCTAGAATAGCTTTGACGTGAAATCATTCCTCGTGACAGAATCCCATTCCTACTAGTAGATCTGCGGATAGAATTGCTCCTCAATCTGAAAAGACCAAATTCACTTCTAGTCGGCCAATGCGAATAAAAACTAACATTACCTGAGCCTGAAGTCTCATCTCTTTCTTCGCACTGTGATGAAGATCTAGAGGCCAAATTGTACTCCAGTTGAGATTTCACTGAGTCATCGCATAGTTTATCATAAGAATCAGCGCTCACCTGAGGATTTCTGATCAATACCTCAGAATTAACTTCATTAAAATGTCCATCTTGTTCTTGTGCAACTGAAACGGCGTCTTCTATTGATGGCTCAATTATTGTTTCAGGAACAATTGGATCATCTGTCGCAATATTTTTTTCTTTTTCTGAGGTATTTTCGTTTTCCAATCCAAAGAGACTCAAGCGTTCAGCTCTTCTTCCTTTTACGGACGGTGTTCTTTCAGCTCGATTGCTGATGTGATTATCGACAACAGTTTGCTCTTCCCAATGTGATTTGCCACTTTCAAAAGTTTCGTCAGTAGGTTTTGGAGAACGAAGATAACATTTCTCTCCTATACTAGCAGACCTACTTTCTGCAACTACCATTTTGTCATCATGAACATCCGAAAACTTTGCTTGTAAAGCATTTTGATTGATACTAGTTGTCACACTGGCATTAAATTCATCACTTACAGTGGAATCGTCGGAGTCGATAGACAAATCTGAGCTGAACGAATCAAGCACAGAGGTCCTATCTTCGAATTCAAGAGATACTTCGCGGTCATCTTGGTATGGAAAAACATAATCAATCCCATAAGGTAGATACGCTCTTTTATGCAAGACGGTAACTGCCCTCACTACGTCACAACAGTCAGAAACAGAGCGATTTATGTTTGGATCTCTTCTGCTCACCAATTCGTTATAGATGTTTGGATCCACGACGCACTTTCCTTTAACGTGAGTGTGACTAATAGGAGACAATCCAATCGAGCTTCTGCAACTCTCAGAACTGTTACCTGAGTCCACTGAGCTTCTGTTGCTTGAAAGATGAGAGCATCTGCAGTCTTGATAGGTTGAATATTTACGCTGCAGTAAAGTCTTATTACCAGGTGATTTGGTGCCACCAAGGTCGCTATCGGTGCTGCAGAAAGAATGTGTACGATAGTTGCGCTGGAACTGCCCGACGTGACGCTGGTGAGGGCGAGAACCAAAAACGCAAATTTGACTCCTGGCGATGTCGCAGATGCGTGACGACAGCCCAGAGCGCTGAAAACGCTGTTTTAAAGAACGTTTCAGCTTCATTACTATAAATAATGCAAGTCAATCGTTATTCTCACGGAAGGTGTTTATTACCAAGTTCAATCTTCGCTTTTTTACAACTGTTCAAGTTTGAATTCTGAATTGTAATAAGAATAGGTGCATGTAAGGTATTTGAGTTACTTTTTATAGAAGAACATGTCACATGAAAGAAATTTTCTTCCTATAATCAAGTCGATTTATTTTTTTTCCAATATGACGTCGTTTGCTGTTCTCAAGTCTTGAGATCTTCATATCTGTCCATACCTGGAAAGAAATAAAAGTTTGTTAATGCTCTGAGGCTAATAAATAACGAAATGAATGTAGTCGAAAAACAATGAAAATAGTCAAAGGGCAAAAAGTTAACAGCAAATAACATAAAGCTTCAGATGCATCCTTGGCAATGAAATTTCACACTGATTAATCAAATTCAGAACATGAAACTGAAACATGAACTAATTGAGAACTGGTTTAACCCTTTCGGTCCTGACGGCATCTC
This sequence comes from Trinorchestia longiramus, assembly GCA_006783055.1. NCBI lineage: Eukaryota > Metazoa > Arthropoda > Malacostraca > Amphipoda > Talitridae > Trinorchestia > Trinorchestia longiramus. Next base: position 88,453 of record VCRD01001795.1, read on the forward strand.
TGGTAGCCGCAGTCATTTTTCGCCCATTAAGATGCAGAGCAACACGTGTGTCTGTGCAAACGCTGGTAGGAAGCTACAGTTTGATCAGGACAATGCAGTGACCGTAAAACATCACAAAGCATCTTTTTTGAAATTTGATGTTAAATATATTGAAAAGGTTTTGATGTTCGCATCATGGTACCGAAAGGGTTAACGCCTGCTTTCGACTGAACTCACGCAGTCACCCAATGCAACAAGGGAGTTTATGGTCAGTGATTCAGATCACTACAACCGTGCAGTTGAAATTTCCACCCGTGCAATGCATAGCTTGTGAATCGCTTTTGGTTAATCTAGAAAATTCAATAATAATAAATTACATTAGCTCTTAGAAAGAAGGGAGACTGCGTTCAAGCTTTCTTCCATTGAGGAAAAAATTAGTTTCGCATGATATTTCCGTGGAAGTTAAATAATGTTATTTATTCATCAAAAATAGAAGAAGCCATATAAAGATTCAAGTACAGGAAACTGAATGAAATTATTTAAAAATGAATCAGTTTGTCAGAATTTCTAATACATTTTTTACATTTGCTGTCATTATAATTATGGGAAATAAGATTTTGGAAAAAGTTGTTAGAAAACTCTATATATCAATGATGAAATAATTTTTTCTGTTTACTGAAAGAATTTACGTACACATTAAAAAATTAATCATTTTTCACCGAATCAATTAGTTTTAACGTTTTAATTTAGTAGCTTTGAACATAATCTTCGAGTTTATATACACACAGAGTATAATAAGGTTGAACTAAATCACCAACCCAACCGCCTTGTAATTACAATCAAACTATAAAGCAACCTCAGAACAGCACAGCTGCATAACATCAGCCTCGACAACATCAATGGGTGAGAGACGATCACTTCAACACCACCAAATTCATTACAAACTCACCATATACATTGAACAATGATCGCCAATGCGTCTTCTAATACAAGCTTTAGTTAATCTTTATGAAACGTAGTGCTTTAGTTTTCTTCGTACCACATCGCGAATGAATGAAGAAAGCGAGACTGCTTGAGGGTAGCCTACACCAATTTGAGATGATTAACAAAGTTCATCTATTTTCATTTTAAGATTTCCACTTTGTGGCTTACCAGGGGTATCCACGGGTAAAATATATCTTCATGACATACTGAATTCATATTTAGACGTTGCTGATACATTCCCTCTTCGTGATTACTGAAAACATTCTTTTGTACCTGAGTGACCCACCCACCAGTGGGTCACTCAGGTTAAGTTTTGTAATTTCTCCAAATCTTTCTAGTGACTGTATGTACAGAGTAAAGATTTGCACCGGCTAGGCAACTGCACTTAACGTGATAAATGCCTAAGTATAATGGATTCAAAATAGCTCATTATTCCACTGAAAAAGATGCCGAATTGAAAATAATATACTCACTTAAGGAATTACTCATCTGAGAAACAGAAGATTAATGATGACTATTTACATGTTGCAAACTCTCTATTAGAATAAAATTTGAAAACAAACCATTCTTCCTGCCATAAAACCCTGTGAATGGGACTTTTTTATTTAAATTTAGATAACGTGGATAATCTGAATCCCACTCTCTTACCTAGTGTTTACTCCATGAATAAGTTTCTGTTGAAGTGGTTGCTGTAAGTGCGGATCTCTAGCTTCCGTTCTCTAAAGTTTTATAAGTAACCAATTCATGGGTAAAAGTCGACATACTACGAAAAAATTGAACATAAATGAGCAATTTTCTTCTTAATAAATGACTACAGCAACACAGGACTGAAAACATAGAATCTCAGAGGAACACAGTTGCGTAATGGAAAACTTATAACAATTAAAAATAGGAAGGAGCGTACCGAACTCCCGGATAAAATTCCCCAGTAAATTGTTTATTTATCGCTGATGATTTTCAAAAGTTGCAGGATCATTTTTTTCGAACGGCAATTGTTATAAAGTCTTAATTTATGCACATAAATGAATCCAGACAGAGGAAAAGAATATGCACTCTAGAGCTGAACTTCAAAAATTATTTTCAAACGTACTTAAACAACTCGTCATAAGTATAACATCTATACTGTACAATAAAAGCCACCGAGCATGTATTTATATATATATATATATATATATATATATATATATGTTGCCCCTCTTAGTGCTAAATTAGACAGCGAAAGTTAATGTAAAATGAACTATTATTAAGGAGATGGAATTAAATGTTTATCTTAGGCTAAGTATTAACTTCTAGAGAGAACGGGTGTACATGTATTGTAAGCATTGTATTGTGGATACCAAAGGCACTGGATGACAATAAAATAAGTGATCTTTTTTCTTTATTTTCCTTCTTCTCCTTCAAGCAAGGAATTTCCTCATGTAAACTCTTTCAGAAAGGCTGCGTTCTCGGGCAAATGAAAAAAAAATGTGAAAAACACGCGTAATTTTATACGCGAGTTTACTGGCAATAGAATGTTAGGGAATAAAAACTATCAATTGCTATTAAATTAGGTGCAATAGAATTTCGACAGTATTATAAAATAGCTGAAGACCAAGATTCGTATTTCAAAATGAGACTGAGAACCTCAGTTTTCTGTTATCTAATCTCTTAGCGTCCTGGAATGGAGAAAATTTCACAGCGAACGAGTTCAGGTTAAACTACGCTGTTAGAAATTTTATTCAAGATACAATATGTGTCTGGTAACTTTGAACTTAACAACAGCAGCAGTCATAACTTGTTCAGTACCTTCGCAAGAAACTACATGGTAACCTCAAGATGAGAGTAAGTATTAATTTCTATCTAGAATTATACAGCAATTACCTCACAGTTTGTAGGTATCACAATTGGGAATAGTTAATGATCCATTTCAAAACTTTTTGAGAAATCTTGGTAGCTCACAATCGCAATCGTGTTGAACATCAAACATCCTGAAGCCAGATGCCCCTACCGAATCATTCGTTAGGTTAACCCTTTCGGTACCATGATGCAAATATCAGAACCTTTTCAACATATTTAACATCAAATTTTAAAAAAGATGCTTTGTGATGTTTTACTATCACTGCATTGTCCTGAGCAAACTGTAGCTTGCACTGCCCTACCAGCGTTTACACAGACACACGTGTTGCTCTGCATCTTAATAGGCGAAAAATGACTGCGGCTACCAGAGATGCCGTCAGTACCGAAAGGGTTAAATTTTGTGAAAGACTACAAGCTACGTCTCGACTAACCATTCGATATGTAGACAAGCGTGAATACAACTACTTCATACAACTAATGAACAATAAAATACTACTGAGCTGGCGAAAAGAACACACAAATATGCATTGCAGCACACGATGAAAGTGTCGAGGCTGTAGTAATATGCTTCAAACAAGACAATGGCAGCAGAGAAAGTTGCTGTTCCTATATCATTGACATGGTATCTAAATTATAACGAGTATCCTAATTGTTTCAGTATTAAAAAGTATGTCAAGCAACAGTGCTTCGCTCGAACGAGTCTCCGTCAGTTTCTCACCAGTTGCACTGAGAAATAATAATGATTTTTATTTGGGACACTAAAAAATCAGCTCTCATGCTAGGATATGTTATCAATAACATCGTGCATATTAACACATTCATTGCGGTATGACCCACCGGTGGGTCACTCAGATTAGGTTCTGTAATTTTTTCAAAGCTTTCTAGTGGCTGTATGTACAAAGTAAAGATTTCCACCAGCTAGGCAACTGCAATGAATGTGTTAAGCTACCTACTAATTTAGATTAGATCGTTTAGGCTTGACAAGGAAGTGAAACAAGCACTGCAAGTTTTGTTCAAACTTTTTAGTGACGATGATAACTCTAAAGAGCACGAGGAAAATTAAGTCTGATAAGTTTCAATACGTTTAGAATGTAAAGTAGTCGAGAAAGTAACATGGAGCAGTTATGAAGATTCAGAACATGCAAAGTCATAGCATTTTTTAAGTTTTTTAACACAATTCGTAATAGAAATAACAGAAAATTAACAGGGTTAATTGTCCACTTATTGCAGCTTTGTATCAGTTTAGAGTATAGATTCTACATATATCGAGAACCCAAATAAGTTTGAAGACTTGTAAACCCTATAAAATCAATCATTGAACTAAAATAAACTGCAGTTGAAGTCCAATTGTCCAATTGGACGCCTTGATTGTCCAATTGATGGACCCAACTGTTACGACGGCTTTTGTAAAACTAACAGACGAAATTAACCAGGAAAACATATTTTGTTTATGTAGGCACTGCACAGAATGAAACCGTCGCCAATTAAATACTTCAGTGTCCGATACATTTAATTTTACAGAACATCCGCACAACCTGACAACTATTGAATGTTTTTACAAAATTCTATTTTTAAGCCTTCTTAAAATTTTGTTGCGTAAGTTTTGTATTTTCAACAGCAGTCAGTATATACAATTTTTTTGACACAGCCGTGCAATATTCAAAACCAGAATTTAGTTAGCATTAGTTTGCTAATCTGCTGCTCATTGCATATTCTAAAGATTTTTTATTTTACAACTAAATAATTAGAAACATCAGAAAATTTTCGTTTTCGTCGACTAGGGTTACAACAGTATTGAAAAATACAAGGAAACACTTCATAGATACTGGTTAAAATAAAAGTACACTGAAAAATTACAAGGGTTTTCTAATTTTACAGCGCTCATTGAAAAAACAATCCAGCGCAGTAAACCTGTTTTATTAGAGAACTGAAAGCAGCAACAGTAATAACAGCAGCAGCAGTAATAGCAGTAGTAGAAGCAATATGAACAGCAACAACATCAGAAGTAGCAACAATAGCATCTGCAGCAATATCAGCAATATTAGCAACATAATAACAGCAGCATCACAGGCAGCATTAGGAATAGCTGCAAATCGACTGGAGGATAAAGGAAGAACAGAAATGAGGGTGGAATTGCTGCAACAGCACCAGCGAAAGTAAGAACAAAATAGTATCAGTAATTTTAAAATGTGCGACAGAGCACACGGTTGTTGGTGCAGAAGAGCGGCATGTGAGGCAACCACAAAGGTGCTGGAGACCAGCAGCCAGTAACGGACAGGCGTCACCACCAGCAGGGAAAGCTCTTTGTTTACTTCCCAGCGTCCAGTTCTCTGACAAAACAATGCTGGAAACTTGGCTCGAAAACGAGATAAATTCTCATTTCCAGTCATCCAATTAATCAATTCAATTGAAGCTAGCATGTATGTTATGTATATTAAAGTATTCATTGTAGAGGATGTCTCAAAAAAATGTACTCACCCTTTAACCGTTGCTAACATGCTGTCTTCTTTGTGTTGCAGGTGTGAGGTTCGAACCTTTGCGAACATGATTCTTTAATCACATTTGATCATGTTCGCAAAGGTTCGAACCTCACACCTGCAACACAAAGAAGACAGCATGTTGGCAACGGTTAAAGGGTGAGTACATTTTTTTGAGACACCCTGTATTGATTGAAGGATGGAAATTATTATACCCGTTTAATAGTAAATAAAAATTGAGTGGAAACCTGCCAGCAAGGAAGCAGGTCAACGTAGAGGAGCATTGATTTCACGAGTTGGTCGAACAGACTACGAAGATGTTGCAGCAGCACAGAGAGTGACAAAGTACAGTCAATTTTAACCTAGCCATGAGTGGCATTTCACAGAAAAATGTGCGTATTTGTTTCAGCGCCAATCTGAATCATGATAGCAAAATTTTACGAAATAAAATTATCTAGAGCCTTCAAATATGATGTATGTAGAACAGCAACGCCAAACCTACCAGTACAAAATACAGGTATTATCAGTTATTCGAAGAACGCAAAAAAAATGTTTTTATTTTTGTGCTTCGCGTATGGTTATTACGTTTCAAATCTATTCTGATTTTCATTGCAGTGTCACATGTTTCCAACCAGTCATCAAATTACCCATTTCATGCTTGTAAACACAAATGTATATGCTTACTAGTTTAATTGAAGTCAAAAACACCCACAGAATAAAATTAACTTCTATACCACGATAGCTTGAAAATGACACAAAGACACGAACAAACTGTGCCTACAAATCCTAATGGAATGAACATACTTTTGAATAATCTTCATCATTAGAACAAAGTCTCACAGCAAATGAATAAATGATTTGATCAACAAGTGTTCGTACAGCTATGACAGCTCCATCGTGAAGTTTATACTAACAACACTGTGTCGGGAATTAAAGTCGTCTTTTCTTCCTCTTCTTCTTATTTCACTTTTATTGGAGCCTCGGAGATGAGTCCATGCAGCTCCACGTCTTCAGGGATGTTTTATTGTTTCTCTGAAATTTTGCACCCAGGCTGAAAGAAGTTATAGGAAGTTTATTCGGCTTGAATCCACTCGAATAAATGTTCTTCTTCTTATTTCACTTTTAATGGAGCTTCGGAGATGAGTTCTTGCAGCTCCATGCCTTCAGGGATATTTTATTGTTACTCTGAAGGTCAGTACTCAGGCTGAAAGAAGTTACAGGTAGTTCATTCTCAGTGGTTCCACTCGAAGAATCCGTGTACTTCTCTTAAGTGTTGCAATTTTTATAAAATTTCAGGTGGTTTTAATATTTCTTGCGGATGATAGTTAGCAACTCTATTCTTCTTCTTCTTCTATTTCATGTTTATTTAGGGCTTCGAAAAACTGGAATAAATCGTCTCACGACAATGATGGACGGTACACCGGACTGGTAGTGCGGCTAGAACTTGTCCGGCAGCTAGCAATATCCGGACGAGCCTCGGTGACCTAAATAGGGAGGATGCGCCTCTGCATAGCAGACGTGATGCTTCCTTTCACGCTGTTCGTCTTGTTCAGCTCTTGACATGAATAAAGAAAATGTAGAGCTCACCCATGGTTATTTGAACGAGGGTGACGGCGTACTCTCCAGAGGCTTAACGGGAATTGATAGTATAGAATTATAAGACTCCTGATGTGGCTCCTGGACGTTGCATTGGTATTTGAAAACAGGGGATCAAGAACTTATAGGAAATTTCCCAAATAAAAAAAACAGATAGTCTAATAAAATGTTGGTTTTAAAAGGACTATGCATAAAAAATACAAGGAGATAGAAAATAATTTCTTAGTTTTGAAGTGAAATGTTTTTACAAATTAATAAAATGTCTTCTGAAACAATTTAAGCATCTTTCCACTTAGCTGATAATAATTCAAAGGGTGAACCACAAGTGATCATTGACACTATGTAACAGCCATTCCGTGTATTTCCCTGGAACACCTGACAAATTCCGACAACGTTTTCAAACGAGTCTTACAAAGCGTACGTTTACGCCCCGAGTAGCACAAGCGCTATCACTGCTCAAAAATAAGGGCGGTTACTTGCAACTTTATATGATACAAAAAACAGTAAATGAATGAATAACACAGGAACTATCTGTTCGGTAACAGTCAAACGTTTAACAAACGGTTAAATCCAGCGTAAAATATTGAACGGAAACGAAATCAATAAAACACGTCTTTTCTAAGTATGCAACCTGTAGAATAGCAATAGGAGCGCCAATTTTAAAAATCATTGGTAAAGTTTTGCTAAGAGCTATGTCAAAGTCTATCTGGACCATGCCATGTCCGGAAGAAAGATGTGGATTCAGTTGTTAAAAAACAGTGAAACGAAGCCTCGGACACAGGGTTGCCAGAATTGATACGTTCGTAACAAAAGTGTTACTTTTTGCTTGCAAATCTTCATGTTGTTACTTTTGTTACGACTTTAACAGAAGTTGTTACTTTTTCAACATTCAAAGTTGGTTCATATTTCAAACGCATATGCAATGTATTCAAAACACGTTTTGTTCTGCTGCATCCCATCGCAG
>VCRD01001795.1:102048-114398 GCA_006783055.1 Trinorchestia longiramus
ATATATATATATATATGTGTGTGTGTGTGTGTATGTGTGTGTGTATTGTTCCATTATTGTCAAAAAATTGTAATTAAATGCCAATCACTCCGTGAAGAGTTTTCAAATGACAATTTTCATTCCAACTTTGACAAATGTTAGATGCTCACACTGGTCGAGCAATACAGACAATTCTCGAGGTACACAAAATCATCTCGAAAGCGATTTAACAAACACGTCACGAAGCTTGAGATTACTTCAAAACTCGTAATAGCTTTCAATTCAACTTACATTATATCCTGGTCGTCAGAATTAACCAAGAAGTCTTGAACGGTGCGGCAACATAACTTCCTTTTTTCAAAGCGCTTCGCTTTGATAAAAGGAAGTCATGTTGCTGCACCCTGTATAATACAACTTAGGTTCCCTTCACGTGAACAAATTGTGCATGGTCACACTCACGTCTCTAGGCGCTTCTCAAACACGAGCATTACTCAAGTTCCGTCAGATGTTTATATTGCACCAACCTGTCAGCTGTGCAGCAGAAGGCTTACAGGTAACATGAGGCAGCAAAGAGGTAAAGTTTGGCATTACTGGAAGTTGGACCGGGAAGAAGCGTAGAATTGAAAATTAATAAGATTGCACAAGGCAATAAAAAAAACATCTGACGCACATTGATTAACATTGAGCAAAAATAACGCTGGGTTTCGAAGACTCAACAGATATAAAATAGAAACGCAAATAATATAAAATCAAGGCAGAAAACATTACAATAACAAATTCCACTACTCTGTGAAGGATAGACTCGTTTGCATTACTTTAGCAAGGGAACAGCTTGCGATTGCTGTTCTATCATCTATGATACTATGCATAGAATACCTACCACTTAAGGATTTTATGATAAGGCATTTTTAAAAACCAATGCTGTTACATTTCTTATGTACCAACTTTATTGGAAATATACGTTTTTGTTTTGTTTGTTTGTTGTGTCCTGCAACGGACAAAGTTCGTCCGTCAGCGGTTGTTTACAATAAGAAAACGAGGCGAGAAGCCGAGCACTCACGCCGCCCTCGCAACGAACGGCCTCAACTTTTTAGCGGTGATGGAAGCCGTTTTGTGGAGCTTCGAGGTGGCTTTGAAAACCACATTCTGTAATAATTGAGCCACTAACTGTCTTTTTATTGAGGCTCATTAAAAGAGTACGTGGAGAGGGAGGAGATGAACTGCAGAGCGAACATTAAAACGTTGGAAAATTGATAGTGTTTGTTGAAAATTGTTTCAGATTTTTTTTTCAAAACAAGCAATACCTAGAATGAACGGTTTTTTAATTGGACGAAGGTTTCAGCTAATCAAATATTAATCCGGTATCTTTGAAAATTTGACCAGTCCTGTTTACCAACGGGTAAACTGTAAAATCAAAAGTTGAACAAATTGTACCAAAAAATACGTAAATCAAAATGAACTTTTGTGAATCAATGATTAGATGTTCCCACAAAGAAAATTCAATGATCTTGAAGATTAAAAGGAAGAAAGTTTTACTGCAGCAGTTTGCAAAGCTGAATCACAGATTTTCATCCAACATCGGAACTCATTATTTCCAAGAAACTGAAAATTAACGCTCGTTATTCTCTATTGCATTCAGCGAACGCATGGCACTTCTTGAATAGGACTGATAAGGCAATAAAACTCGGTATCAATTTAGTTGAAGTTTCACCTCAAAGTCTTTAAATCTATCAAAACCAACCAGTGAGCAATGAGAGACTACGTAAAAATCTCAAATAGAAAGAAAGTTGAAGTGAGTTAGAGACAGTAACAAAAACGAACACGTTCCCAAAGGAAGTTAGTTTACACATACGGTATGAAGAAAGACGAGGCCTAACACCTGAATACAACAGACTCTTGCAAGACACATCCTTTAAGGAAATATTGTGCTAAGATATTCCAAGGTAAGCTGGTTGAAGAAATTCACTATCGTAATAACCCTCCTATCATTCTGGTGTGCACTTTAACAATCCTTTAAATTACCAAAAGAATATTACATCACATATATGGACGGAAGAACATCACATCTATGGACGGAAGAACATCACATCACATATATGGACGGAAGAACATTACATCACATATATGGACGGAAGAATATTACATCACATATATGGACGGATGAATATTACATCACATATATGGACGGAAGAATATTACATCACATATATGGACGGGAGGACGTCTCACAAAAAGACATGACACGAGATATGAATATATTTATCAACAGCTGTCGTAACTCGAGGTTTATTGAGTTCCCTTGAATGGAGTCTGGAGGACCGCCGTCGTCGATCAATATTCTAATAAGAATATTCTGAACATTTTATGAACACCTGAATTACGTTAAAAAATCACTATTTTGGATTTACATTCCCGTAATTTTTGTAAGGGCATATCTGCTCAGAAGCGTCACTCGAGCTCAGTTATAGTAACTCGTCAAGGACTACTATAGTATAGGTTATAGTAGTCCTTGTTACTTGTATAATTCGCTAGCATCTCATTGTTCCCAGAACTAATGAGTACTCATTTCAACAGTTTCCTATGGAAAATATAGGTGTATTGCATCTTGAAGCCATGTTTGCACACTTCTAATACCATTTTTAATTAATAGCTTTATACGTTGATTTCTAAGAACATTCAGAAACTTCTAATGAAAATGTACATTTTTTATATTATTTAAAACTTTTTTCATGAGTCCCGTTCAAGATTATAACTTCAGCAACAAATGTAGGCCTTTTGAAGCCGTCCTCTTCAAAAATTGTCAATAATGCCGTATGTAAATTTACTAACTACATAACTACATCAAAAAGCCGTAAAATCATGAAACTTTACCATTTTATTATCTCCAACTAAAATCTATTGTCCACTTACGAAAAGGTAACGCTAATTTCTTTTCCTAACAAAAGACAGCATGCAGTAGGCCGTCAAGAAAATAATGTTCTACAACTGTAAGCTTCAATTCTACGCAAATGGGACGCTTCAGGTGTCCGCACTATACACAATAGACGATCGCCAAACCAGAACATGTCATTGTCTATTGACGCACCATTTCTTGTAAACAAAACCAGGAATCTGTTAGTTCAAGTCATTGCTCCACGTCCATCATTTCTCACTGCTGGAATCATAACACTAATGGACGATTGGAACCGGTAGAAAATGTTGCAGTAGCCATAGCTCCTAGAAGTCAACAGTTGAAATTCTCCTTAGTGAACTCTGGTGAATTCCTAGTAATTGATTTCAATTTTTTGTCGCAAATAACACGACTTTCTCGACCGTCATCGGCTCCTAGAAACTGATATGGTTTTACAAACAAATTACTCTCAATTTCGATAACATGACTTAAAATTCATTAAAAATGCATTGGATCATAATTTTTATTAGGTTTATTCTTACTTGAGTGACTATTCTTATCAATAATTAACACTTTATGATTAAACATGGTCACGTTTCAGAAATCTTTGATTCTAGAACAAAATGATTGAGCTGCCCAACATACATATGCCTCGGCATGGTTATTCAACAAGAACAATTGAAGTGCAAATTTTTCTGAACTTATTATTTTAAGAAAACAGCAATCCATGTGAATGAAAATTTACGATTGGCAAAAAAATACGCTTCATCATGTCATTTAGTGTAAATATTCATACGGTAAATTTTAAAATTCATTCCAATAAAAGAATTTTTTAGTGTATCTGCATTTAATCCAGGTCTTTGCATGAGTATTGCATAAGACACATACGCCACACAATTATTACGAGGTTGCGTCACTTGGTTGGGTAACGTTTATCTGAAGGAGTTACAGGATGCAGCCCTAGAGGCTAGGACCCATTCTACAGTTAAATTTCGGCCAGAATTTTAAGTGAATGAGTGTAAGGAAAGAAGTGAATTTTGAGTTAGAAATCAGCTTTCTTGTAGCTAGTATAATACAATGTAACAAGAAATTCACTTTATGGATATCAACTGCCATCCCCTGAAAATTACAACACCGCCATAATAAAGAGGTACATGTGGCACCAGGCTCACACACGTTCAATATCTTCACAGCATGAGAACCGTTCTATTGCTCATGACACGATCAATTGCGTTTTTCGCGAAGCAAAACGCTGAATAAAATTAGCGTCTAGTGTTTTACTACTTTTGAATACTTTGCTAACAGGTGTTCCCAAGTTTCTGTGTTCCAGGACCCATATCACCTTGTAGTACGCCGAACATTTCACGGCACGAGAGACGAAATGAACTTGAGGAGGTGTGGACGACGCTCTTTGACCTGTGAGTCACTAGTAATACACAGAATGTGCACACATGGTGATGCCAACAAGGTACAAGTATTGGTGCTCAGTAAATAAATGCTAAAAATGATCTCACAGATCTCATTTATTCATATAAATCTAGTAGCTTATAGGAAAAGCTCATGCTTCCCATAACTTTTTCAAATAAGTTTATTGAGGATCATTCTATAATTTAATGGGAACAAAATATATAGTATGAGCTATATAAGTTATTACATGCATCGTTACCGAGTACGTACTGTATACGTTTCGTAATGCTTTTTATAAATACACTAGAATATAACATTTTATAGTACTTTCCGAACGCATCTACAGAAATATAAAAACATAGTTCACCGAATGAGCGAGTGTACAGATGCACAGCGATACAAGCTATACATATGTGAGAGTTTCAGTAGTTACTATTAAGTATCACTAGTAATTCATTTCTCCTCCACCGTATCATTAGACTTATTTACTGACATCAGTCAAGTCATATTTTAGAGTACCAATCCAAAATAATTGTGAGAACGAGTGAAAGTGAAGGCCTAGTCTACACAAAGTCACATCCTTTGCAGCTGCCTACGCTGTACTCGATCTAGCAAGAGCGAAGAAGAGTTGCTTAACACGTTGACTCCGAAGTGGTACGTATGTGTACCACTTAGGTTAGGTTCTGTAATTTTTTCAGATCCTTCTAGTGACTATGCGTACAAAGTGAAGTTTTACACCAATCAGGCAATCGGAGTCAACGTGTTAAATCTCACACCCTAATGCAAAGCTACCAAGCAATCGTGCACGAAGCAAGTTAGGGGAGATGATATGTCGGTTGCCAAGCATTAAGAAGACCACACCACTCAACCCTGACCTAACTCAGGCTGGTGGCTCTAGACTCACACACGCACACAAGGGCAAGGAAAATGCATTGTATAGGCAAACTCGTTCCTCCTTTTCAAACGTATTGAAAGTTTATCCAAGTGGCAGAATGTGGGAATAACTAGACCTGCTCTTGCTGCCTGGTAATAAATGTAAAAGTGCATACATTGATATGTACGTTTCAGTGCTAAAAATTTATTGTTTATACAATGATTTAAAAAAATGCAAATTAAAGTCATAAGCAAGACATACTACACCCTTTTTTATTTTATTTGCCTTCTTTGACAAACCCTCGTGTACCTCAATTGGAAGACATATAATACAATCTAAGAAACAAATCATCAGGGTAGAATTGGGAAAGTTAGGAAAGAACAACAACGTTGACTTTAATCTTTTCGGTACCATGATGCAAATATCAGAACCTTTTCAACATATTTAACATCAAATTTCAAAAAAGATGCTTTGTGATGTTTTACAGTCACTGCATTGTCCTGATCAAACTGTAGCTTACACTGCCCTACCAGCGTTTGCACAGACACACGTGTTGCTCTGCATCTTAATAGGCGAAAAATGACTGCGGCTACCAGAGATGCCGTCGGGACTGAAAGGGTTAAAGCTGCGCCAAACATTAAACAGAGAAGCGCTTTCGTCCTGTGAATGCAAATTACTCGTACATAAACAAAAATAAATATGTAGTTAAAAAAGCATAGTAGACAAAGCGTCTACTTATACGAATAATACAAGTTTTTCGTGTTTGAAAGTAAGCTTGAATGTGTGCTTCCCGACAACGTGCGGTGTCCCGATAGCAGACATTTTTATTCTATGTATATACATGATAAGACTAGGATATTTTTCACAAATGAAAGTAAATATGCAATATGTGCGCACATATTCTTTGGATCAACTTAATTTGCAAAAGAATTATATTTTCTCACCCTACATATAGAATAAAGCAAATTCTAAACACGAATTGAAATATAGGAAGACGAGAGAATCTCATAGTGAAAACACTACAGGCCGGGTGTTAGTACTCACTTATCAACAGAACAATAACCATAATGGCAGTTTATGTAGCATGGTAGTTGCTGAAAGTATGACAAGCTCAATGCATATGCATGGTCTCGCAAGAAAGTTGCCACAGACACAAGTGTTATTCTCCCCTAGTGTGAAGTTTAAACATAAATTATTACTGTGGAGTAGAATAGAATAGAATGAGGCTATAGGAACGAACCTTCTGGCCCATTCTTGGGTCGGATAATTACTTCGATAATTATTCGGTTGTTTACCCAAGTCCCATGCCGTATTTCTAGCCGCGTCAACCATGTCGGCAGCGGGATTCGAACCCGGGTCTTTCCGCTCACAAGCAGATTCGCTCACCAGTCGACCAAACTGGTGATGAGGTGAGTACTTGTACTGGTGAGTAATTGTACATATCTCTCAGTAAGATCAAGTGTTCAAGGCGTTTGACTGTAAACCATCCAGAAAGACGTAGTGGTTTATGAATGATCCTACTCGCCTTCTGCTGGCTTTCGACATGGAGAGATGGCACTAAGATATATGCATCCAATGTTTATTATACATTATTGTACGATTATGCTGACGGGAAGCTGTCGTAATTATGACTACATAGAAACTCTACCATGTGAGCAGAATTTTGGATTAGGACGATCAAGCGCTCCTAGGATTTCGAGTGACATAAAATTCTTTCTGAGGAAAATGCACCTCTCTTCAGTCTGGGCAAGCGAGGAAATATATTGTGAACTGATGGCAGCCTACGAGGCACAAGATGAAGATGACCATTTGAGAGAGAGACTGAAATACAGTAACCTACCGAACAAAAGACAACGTACAAGGAGACACACATGAAACTGTGGTTGACTTTAAAAATTTGTTCGCTTCATGAAAAGTTAGTACAAATACTTTCGCTGGTATTACGAGTACGATACATGAGGCATTTATTCATGGTGTCTCACAACCAACAACCGAAACAAAATACCAAAAATTTTAGTCGCACTTACTCGAAGACTTATTTTTGTCGAGTTTGTAGAACATGAGCTCGAGGCCCAGATTAAACAAGTATATTGCGCATTGAAACGTCTTCAGCCATTTAGCTCAGCGTCAATTGTGTTTATGTATTCTGAAACATTCTTGCAAGCCCTATGCTGCAAACGTCAACTAACGCTCGAACAATTTAGAACTTTCACTCCAACTTCGAACAATCATGCTACAGAAAATAGAATATATATAGAAATTCTATAGAATAGAAATGTCTCCTTTATTACGAGTTTTCCTCTTCAGAATAAACAACAATTACCAAGCAAAAGTCTAGCGATCTCCTCATCATAAATCTAACGTCCAGTATCATGAAGGAAAAGCATTTTGACTGAAAGAGCTTGAGATAATTTCTTCTTTTAATCAATTCATGTCATTCTATACATGAACACACACACACACTCTGCAATGATCACTTCCTTGCTATCGAAGCATTTACCTTAATCATACATGATCATTGTCAATTGATAAACTCATTTTTCGCATGTGGGGAACAGTGAGATGTGTGTGATGTACTTGACCTTTGTAGGGAGATCTGCCTGGCAGCGAAGGCCGTACGACAAGGGGGTGACCACTTCGCTATCAACAGCCAGCTGCTCTACGCACACGCTACACACCATAGGTACGCTTTTAAAGTATAAGTGTAGAGCGTGAGATGTGATCACAAATACAGACCTGCTCTACGCACACACTACACACCATAGGTACGCTTTTAAAGTATAAGTGTAGAGTGTGAGGATGACCACAAATACGGAGCGAATACATACAACATACTGTAGGTATGAGGAGTGCAAGGTGCGACCGTGAAAACGAATACATGAACTGTCCAAGTGCACTTTTTTCAAGTAATACTTTTTCAGAAGATAGTTAGAGAAAAATAATTTCGCTGTGCACCATAGCCATTATGAATTAAATGTATTGAATAATTAGTATCAGTTCCCCTTCACTAGTACGCTAAATAATACTGTACTAAATACACCACTGACAGTCGTGGTGTCATTACTCGGATTTCAGGTATTATTTTTTTATTCAAACCAGTTGTCTTGATACGCTATTATCAAAAGCTGCAGGTAAAATTGGTGATCCGTCGAGGCCAAATAAGATAGTGTTATGAATGACCATACCTCGAGAGTGTAGATGAAAAGTAACAACCATTCATGAACGACCAGTGCATTCCTCATATCAAACGCTATCCTCCAGATACAGGAGCATTTATTTATATGCATTTACTATCACTTCTTGAGTAAATGTTTTAGAAACTAGTCATCGAGTCAACGTGTTGTCTTCTTCACTTATTCATCGTCATTTATATCAAGTTGTACCACAATGGATATCAATAATTCAAGTAGATTATTATAGATTATAACTTATATAGCTTGTTTGACCGACTATGCAAAGAGTCAGCTCTTGGTGGAAGAAACTTAAAATAAG
Source organism: Trinorchestia longiramus (assembly GCA_006783055.1). Taxonomy (NCBI): domain Eukaryota; kingdom Metazoa; phylum Arthropoda; class Malacostraca; order Amphipoda; family Talitridae; genus Trinorchestia; species Trinorchestia longiramus. The sequence goes on from VCRD01001795.1 coordinate 110,691, forward strand.
CTTGATCGTGAGGAACTGCTCTCACTGCTCTATCAAACCTGACCGGCAAATGTAGATAATAATCATTGCCTCTGAACGCAGGAGGCTTTCAAAAGGACAAAAGTAAAACTGTACCAAACTTTCTTCAAGTTACGCTCTTCATCAAATAGTTTTCTAGTACAGATGAAATTTTCCGTTAAATAAAATAAATAAATAAACCAACTTATTCCAATGTACCACAGAGTACAGGGTTTTAACTCAATGTAAATAAATCATTCATCGAACGAATATCATACAACATACATCACGCAGTCCGTTCATTGCTTGTTTACTCTTGGCAGACCAATTATCTCCTGCCACATTCACGCTTTCTAGAACTCCCTTCTTACATATTCCCGGTATTACAAACCAGTTTCCCTTTCCCAAAACTCGCTTGAATAGATTCTTCAAGCAGAAGCGCACGTGCCTTGCTATGTAACTCATTCTTTTGATCTGTACATTATTTCCAGTAGGTCAATTGTGACTTTGTGCCAATAAAGATATAGGTGTATGTACTAACTATTATTATCATTGCATGTTTTATGAGAAGTTCTACAAAGATAATATTGTGCGTTAATTATCTAAATTAATCCTGATAAAGAGCAGTAGCCTTTTTTTATAATTCTACAACACGTACGCTAAGTTATCGCGATGCCGGCACATATGGTTGCTATATTCTTGGGATGATATGGGACTTGGGTAAATAACCGAATAATTATCGAAGTAATTATCCGACCCAAGTATGGGCCAGAAGGTTCGTTCCTATAGCCTCATTCTATTCTATTCTATTCTATTCTATTCCAGCAGAAGATGCACACAACGCACTACCTGCAGCTGCTCCTTAAGGGTCTCAAGAAATTGACTCCACCCAGAACAAGATGGGATGACTAACTCTTACAGTGGCAATCATGGAAAATATTGTTAAGCGTCACCAGAATTTGATGGTGGGTTATGATCGGCTGCTTCTCTCACAATAGATCTAAAAGAGAGCTCTGGTTGATGTTGTGGCACAGACTTCCACACTACACACGAAAACAAAAAGACAGGAATATCTTAATTTTATCATACGAGTTTTCCTTTTCGAAACGTAGATGAATGATGACATGAACTCGTTCCGGTGTTTTCAGGCGTAGTTTAAAAGTTTGTACCACAAGACCGTCCAGAGCTCTTTTAGATCTACTGCAAGAGAAGCATTCAGATATAATCAGCACCTTCAAATTCTCCGTAACCATACGAAGAAGTTGTTTATTGTGTCATAAATCAGCACGGTTTATGTTCAAGTTAAGCGGTTGATATTTGCGCTGCATCAGTGGGGAACCTGCCAAGTTTGAGACGACCAAAAGCCTTCAAGAGTTCGGCTGCCACTGGTGTATTTCTTGAAGATCAATACGTGCATGGATTCCGTTCGATGCATCGAGAAATTTTATAAATAATTAAACAAATGGGTATTTGTTGAGCCCTTGAAATACACAAAAATTGCACATAAAATGTTAAATTCAAATGAGCTTACGATTCAATAGGATCGTATTTTTATTTTGCAGTAAAGTACAACTAGAATATAAAATTTCAGCTCGATTCAAGAACGCAGAAAAATATGTCAATAAGCGATCGAAAGTCGTAACATGCAAATGACACTATAGTAACTGATTCAAAAAAGCGTCCTACATGTCTATAACTATGCGATATAAAATCCGAGTGCTTCATGAGATTCACACGAGTGGTTCAGTGATTCGTAATTTTGTAATATCATACGCACTTGTGGAGCTACATCCCTCTGAAGCCTGAATGATCCATTTTGCAGTACCAGCGTTGGTTTCACAGCAGCAGCAAAACAAATTTCTCCCAATCAAAAACGTTTTCTTTCAGGCTAACGCAAAGAAAAGAGTGAACTCTCACGCAAGATTGTGTGTACTATCACAAATATTTCTGACTACACTCATAGAGTTTATCGAGTTTTACTCTACCATGATACTACCACCATAGCTAATGACGAACATAACCTAAATTAGTCAGTTGAAACAAAGCTAAAGTTTGTCAGAGTGTCAAGAGCATTACTCTTCCTGTTCACACTGACAGCAGTAGAAGAACACGCTGTAATAAGAAACACAACAGCACAATTATCAATTACCAAAAAATAGATTCGATGAGTTACAGAACGAACATCGATAGGTGCACACAATTAAGACAGAATAAGTTCATTGCTGCCTACTGGATACTTGGATGTTAGACACGCATCACAGTAGCTAAAGCGTCGGGGCTCACACGGTAACACGGTTCCTGCGATTGCCTAACCGGTGCAAATCTTTACTTTGCACACATAGTCACAAGAAGCCTCTGTAAAATTTACACACAACGCCACCTAAGAGACCCATTGGCGCGCCCCTTCTCACGAAATGTATTAAAAAGTTTAAAATCGCAGATTTGGAGACGCTGAGTGTGTGTCCACATGAGACATCACCAGCTTGGTCGACTATCACCAGCTTGGTCGACTGGTGAGCGAATCTGCTTTCGAGCGGGAAGACCCGGGTTCGAATCCCGTTGCCGACATGGTTGACGCGGCTAGAAATACGGCATGGGACTTGGGTAAAATACCGAATAATTATCGAAGTAATTATCCGACCCAAGAATGGGCCAGAAGGTTCGTTCCTATAGCCTCATTCTATTCTATCCTATTCTAGACAGCTCAAGGCTGACTCCCACACAAAGCAGGACGCTAGTCTTATCTCATCAGGTTCCTTTTTCAGTCGTGGCGGGAAGGCGAGACTTGGATCATCGGCCCACTCTGCTGGAAAATGCTTCTTGATAACTCAAGTGTAGAAAGTTGTTTCATGAATTCCTTTTGGAGACACACGTTATAAATTCCTTTTAGAATGACATACTTTGGGATGTTATCTTTTAGAAATACATTAAATGTGGTTTTGAAATCATCGGTACTAGCTTTCCTTTTCAGAAGGTAGGCGCAGGTAGACATAATCTCGTACGTTATAAAGCCAAGGCTAGGCAATGTTATCATACTTTAGACAGTTTAAAAATAGAGTATATTAGTTAAAGATTGAGAGGCTCGATTCACTTCTCTCGCTCGTGAAGTTTTACCATGCACAAGCACTAGACCTAGTCATTTCCATATCACACATACTTGATGTTCAAGTTAAGTGGTTGATATTTGTGCTGCACCAGTGGGAACCTGCCAAGTTTGAGATTACCAAAAGGTTTCAAGAGTTCGGCTGCCACTCGCGTAATTCATGAAGATGAATACCTGCATGGATTCGATTCGACGCATCGCATGAGCCTTCTAGCGAGCTCGAGGAGTCTAGCCCTGCATTCATGCTTGTCCACCCCTCATCACATTGCGTCTTTACTCACTACAAGAAGTAAATATGATACACTCAATTCTTTCAATCATTAATTTCTTCCCTTCTGCAGCCAACTCGAGATCAGTTTTCCTTAAATACTTCATTATATAAAGGAATGATGCATGCAGCAAAAGCAGCGGTGGCAGCGGCGGTGAGCTGCTAGAAGTTCGTTGTGATGTTCTGAGTGCGTCACACGACCGCCCACTCCTGCAGATCCCCCTGCTGCAGCCCCTACATGGGCAGTCTCTACATGGGCAGTCAGCTAGTGACCTCGTTATTACTGCTGCAGTCTCTACACGGGCAGTCAGCTAGTGACCTCGTTATTACTGCTGCAGTC